>PITA01003788.1:0-133441 GCA_004023965.1 Spilogale gracilis | reverse complement strand
TTGTTTTTAAGAAGCACTTATTATTTTCTGTATAAACATGGCCAGTCATTGCTCTAAATTCCGGGAATTAAACAGTGAACCAGACAGACTGACGATCTCTCAGCGCTTATGATCCAGCCACCGCCTTAAACTTCCTCACATAATGTTATGATTAGCCACTTGCCTGTATGCTGTCCTTAGAGGAGGGATATTTTCTTAATAATCTTTGAATTTACAAGACCTACTAGTGTGGTCAATATTTGTGAAGATAATACTATAGATAAGTTGATGCTCACCATCCTCCAAGTAGCTCTTTTATGCTTTCCATGAAATGTCCCTTGGGATCCTCAAACCAGCCCTGTGAGTCGAATACTTACATGCACAGAGGAGGCAAGATACTTGTCTGAGATCACACAGTCAGTAAGTGGCAAAGTCAGAAATTGAACACAAGGTACGTCGGCCCACCAGAGTAAAGTGAGTAAGTGAATGAGTGCATGCAATGCTACAAAAAGAAGGCAGTTCTTTCCCCAATGTTCCAGGTTAGATGGACAGTTAGTTGTTGGCCTAAAGAACAACATAAGGAGTGAAGGTGTCCATTAATATAGAAGCGGGAACAACTGGTTTCATGTGCTTAAAGAATTGGAAGCTTATGCTAAAAAAATCTGTCTCATGGACTTCATCACTACAGCTGGTTCTCTTTGAAGTAGTCAAAAATGTTTGGTTAATTCAGTTACTTTTTTTTTGGACTGTCTTTAAAAATAATAACCAAATAACCAAAATAAACAAATAAATCCCTCGTCTTCTCATTTTGGAACATTCTAGAATTGCCCATATGAGAAGCTGTTCCATTTCACATTAGTGGCCACAATTCAGTGGCCACAAAATACTGTCCTTACAGTATTTATTAAGGATCGGCACTGAAACCATCCCCGGGTCTCTAGAGAAAGCCTCATGATATTCTGAGAGGGAATGTCTTGGCCTTTAAAATTCTACCCGTGAATGGACTACAACCTGGAGTCCACTGCCTTACGCACAGCATAGTTTTCCCATCAGATCGTAATAAATGCACTCTCTAAAGTTAGTAAAAGTCTTTTCAGCCACGTTTCTTTTTAATGCTATTACAGACATGCAGCAATGGTTTATGAGTACGGATAAGATTTGGAAGCGTCCCTGGCCAGGGAGAAGAAACTATGAGCATGAAGCAAGGCAAGCTCACAGAGCCGCACTCACAACACCACAGCTGGGCCTGTGTTGCCGGATACATTTCCGAATTCTCACCAGAAATAAGAGTTTCTTACTGTGAATCATTACTATTGGTGTCCCTATTCTTTATTCAGCAAAACTACTAGCAATATGAAGAATTCATTTTCCCCCTATTGCTTTTAAAAGTGGCCGCAGAAAAAGTTCCACTCACTTCTTCGATATAGTTCACTGATCATTGATGGAAGATAAAATTCCTTTTTATTGATTGATATTTTCATTTTTTTACCTGTAACTCCTATGTATTATTTGGGGTTTTTTCCTTTCTTTTTAAAGATTTTATTTATTTATTTGACAGAGAAAGAGAGTAAGCACAATCAGGGAAAGCAGCAGGCAGAGGGAGAGAGAGAAGCAGTTTCCCTGCTGAGCAGAAGCCCAATGTGGGGCTCCATCCCAGGACTCCAGGATCATGACCTGAGCCAAAGGCAGATGCTTAACTGACTGAACCACCCAGGCACCCCACATTTACATTATTTGTAAATATAATAGTCATCAAGTTCTTTTTTGTGAAAAATACTTTTTACAGGGGGTAGGGGCCACTTCCTTTGCCCTTGGCTTTGTGTTTCTTGGTGACGAAGCACCATTAGCATAATATTCCAGACCTCTCCCTACCCTCTCATTTACTTCTTCTGCAGAATGAAGAAACTTCTGGGGCTGCTGGATCTGGAACGAACTGTGCATGTCTAGCTCTGTTCTTCCTTTTTTACTTCTCTTTAAGATGTGACTGTCTGAAGATAGTAAGTAAGCACTTTGGTCTGTGTGAGTATGAATAGCTTCTCACAGTTTGGAAGTTCCCAAGCTAGCTGACCAGATGCACGGACTCTGGACTCAGAAGCTGGACAGAGGTGTGTCATTCGGGGCCTATCCAAACCTCAGCATTAGTTAGAAACTACTAACATATTATGCTTTGTGAGGCAGAAAAGTTTCTGAAAATTTGGTCTGAGAAAGAGCTCTGAACAAAATGCGAATAGGTTTTAACTTTAGACCTTAGCTCTAAAATTCAGTGACAATAGGTTTTCTGTATTATAAACTCCCTTTCTGCTTCTTTCTCTGTCATCTCTGTTTGAAGCTTCTGCTACCACGTTATCTTAAAAATGGCAAAGGTAAACAGTGAAGTTGTATGGGGCTCTTAAGTTCTTAGGTGTTACATGACTAACTTTGAGATGACCTTCCTATTGGTATTCCAGACCCAAATGAAGAAAGAACTGGGTCTCAACATAAAACTTGCTTGACTTACACTTGAATTCAGAGAATAAAGAGTTTTACATATGATTTAGTTTTTCTCTAATCTGGCAATGTGAGGAATCATTAAAGCAGGAGTTTACATGTGGCAGAGTGGAGGGTAATGATTTGTGATATGTTCCCAGTCAAACATTCTTTCTTCCTCTCTTTTTTCCCCAAGAGAAATAAGTTTTCAGACCCTGAGAAGGTGGGGTTCTAATAACATTCTTCCTGCATTTCATCTGTTGCTGCTTCTGTTAAAACATCTCTCTCTCTCTCTCTCTCTCTCTCTCTCTCTCTCTCTCACACACACACACACACACACACACACACACACACACACATTCAGTAAAGGCTACAATTTCTGGAGATTACTCTCAGAGTTTCTCTCTCCAACCCAAAGCACATATTCGAAAATTCTTCTGGAAAGGTTATCAGAGGCAGTAAGGGATGTGGACACATCACTATGGAGGAGTAATGGGGCATAAAACCAAATATTTATTCTACCCACTGAGCACCAGCTATAACTACAGTTTAGGAAAGAATTCCTCGGTACCTGTCTCTAAATGGGGAATACACCTTCCAGATTTATCCAATATGCCTGGTTTGAAGATTAGTTCCCAGCAGGAGATTCCTTAAACTGAAAAGTACTTTGAAAAAGGTTTATTTGATCCTCATCTCATCTTTACTTAAGTATGGTTAGAAAGTATGGTAATGTATTTCAAGTAGAGGCTTCATTCATTTTAATGAGATCAAATGCCTCTGGTGGTCTGATAATGTTGGAACGATATTTATTTCCAGCTCTATCGTCTTTCTCTTTGAAAAAAGAATATTTTATAGTAAGATTTAATCAGTTCCTATAAAGAAGTTACTTGTTGTAATGTTGCTGACATGGTAGACATTAATTCTTTCAGGATGATTTTTGGATGACCCAGTTAAGACTTCAGTGTCTTTACTTCTATAGATTATTACTTTCTTTACTTCTTAAGGAATGGCAATACATGGTATCTTCTTATTCTTTCACTTTTTTTTACATGGTATCTCTTCAAAATTTAATCTCCTAGACCCATCTATTTTTTATTCAGTACAATCACAAGCAACAGGTTAAAAATTAGTCCTCCCAAAGAGAATTATTTAGTCATTAAAATCACATTAGCAAAGTATATTTAAAATATGAAAAATAAAATAAGTGGTATAGAATGTGAAAAAACAATTTATGCCAGTCCCCATGACTTCATTAATAAACACATATATGTGTTACATATGTATAAATAAAATTAGGAAAAGGACCCAAAATGATAAAAATTATTGCCTGATAGAGTATGTGTGATTCCTTTTTTAAATGTTCTAATATTTTGGGATGCCAGGGTGGCTTAGATGGCTAAGCATCTGCCTTCGGCTCCGGTCATGATCTCCAGGTCCTGGGATCCAGTCGCATGTCAGTTTCTCTGCTCAACAGGGAGTCTCCTTCTTCCTCTCCTTCTCCCTCTCCCTCTGCCTCTTCCCCTGCTTGTGCTCTCTCTGCCTCTCTCTCTCTCAAATGAATAAATAAAATATTTTTTAAATGTTTTAATATTTTATTTCTGCTGTTTAAAACCTGTTGAATAAGTATTATTTTTGTAGTAAAAAAAAGTCCTTTTTGACTAAAGAGTTTCTGGGTGGTTAAAAAGGTGGCTATCTGCCCCAAACAGGTTTTTGTTTTTGTTTTTTTCCAAACTATCTTCATTTTGTCTCACTGTGTTTGCTTTAGCCATACGGCCACACAAAATAACATTAATAGAACATATTATTTAAATGTTAAAAGTTTTATTAAATGTGGACGGCATGTTGCCTTTCCCACCAACTGTTTATTTAAGGTATTTTCTAATAAAAATCATAAGATGGTAAAATCAGAACAGAATGGGAAAAGAGAACACAGTTCTGCCAATCATGAAAGCCAGAATCATTGCTGTGCTTCTGTCTGAATTCTTCTCTGAGCTTTTCTTCTCTTTGCTTGTAAGAAGGAAGATTTCTTGAAGGAAATACACTTTTCGTAGCGCTTATATTGAAAGCAATAGCTCAGGTGGGAATCTAACCTTGGGTTTGAAAATCACTAGTATTCAGTGTTATCAACAATATACACAATTTGTTACTGCATTAGCTTTTATTTAAAAAAAGGGGTAAAATATTAAAGTGAATCTGAACAAAGACAAATTTCTTTTGTTGACTAACCTGATGAGCTGTTTTGTACAATTTTCTGGTTTTCTAACTTGACCCAAGGATAGAATTTGGAAGGATGGAAAGCCCATCATGTATAAAATATCAGATTTTTATTGTAGTTTTATGGCTAGAAGACTAATAGTCTGTGTATGTATTGGCAAAGGGCAGATTGCTAGATAAATGGTAGGGTTTATAAGAGAGCACATTCTCAACTTCCTCATTTACAAATAAGGAAAGTCTAGCATAAAATTGCATAGCATGAAAAGCAACAATACCTCATCCATCCATCCATTATTTTTTTATTTAACAAATGTATCTGTTAAGATGTGTTCATCTGCAGAAAATATAATATACACATAAAAATGGCTAAACAGTAGAGTTTAGTGTTTTATATTAAAAGAATCTGATGGTAGAGAAGTTCCTGTTTGGTAATTCAGTAACTGTAATTTCATCAAGAGCCTATGTATTCTATGTCTTCCTGCTATGCCATCCCGAGCCAGTGACTTTCCTTCCTGGGCGACCCCTTGTTTCATGACTGCATGGTTCAAGATGCTGCCATAATGCCAGGCACCACATCCTCACACAACCACATCAAGACTCAGAAAAATGGCATTTTGCCTTTACATCTTTTTGCAGGAAGGAAAGCTTTCACTAGAAAGTCCCTGGCGGACTTCTCCTGCTTGGAAGTAATCACATACTCATTCTTAAATTAATTGTCGATGGGATGGGGGAGAATATTACCATGATTGTCTTGGACTAATTAAAATTCACCTCTGGGATGTAGGAGGAAACTCTTTCCTTGAATATCTCACAAAAGGAAAAGTGAGCCAAACTGGGATTCTGCTAGTGATAAAGAATATGATAGTTGCTAGAGAGTTTAAACATTAATGCCAACCAAAATATAGCTCATTGGGCCTCTATTTGAGCTAGCTATCTGCTAGATGTGGGGGATACAAGAGGGAGAGCACAAATTCAGGTCTCACAGAAGACACAGTCTAGTGGGAGCAGGGAATTGAACATGCCATTATCAAGACAGCAGAATATCATTTTGGGATGAGGAAAGTGAATAAGCAAGCAGGTGTGCTTGCGTACCTGTATAGACAGCATGCTTGACTTCGTCACTTTAAAACAGTGACTGCTCTAAACCACTGGAAACCACTTTAAATATCTGAAACAGCTGTTGAGGGAAAACCTGAAAACTGTATTTACAGTCAACCCTTAAACAACGGGTTTGAACTGTGTGGGTTCACTTGTACACAGATTTTTTTCTCTTCCTTATGATTTTGCTAGTAACATTTTCTTTTCTCTAGCTTACTTTGCTGTAAAAATACAGTAGATAATGCATTTAACATATAAAGTATGGGTTAATCAACTGTTTATGTTATCGGTAAGGCATCGAGTCAACAGTAGGTTATTAGTAGTTAAGTTGGGGGGGAGTCCTGGCTCCCGGGTGTCTCAGATGGTTAAGCCTCTATCTTCGGCTCAGGTCATGATCCCAGGGTCCTCAGATGGAGGCCCGTATTAAGCTCCTTGCTGAGCGGGGAGCCTGCTCTCCCTCTCCTTCTGCTGCTCCCCTGGCTTGTGCTCTCTCACTTTGTAAAATAAGTAAATAAAATCTTAAAAAACCAAAAAACAAAAACAAAAAAAATGTAGAAGGAGTCAAAAGTCACATGCAGATTCTTGATTCGCTCATCCCCTAACACTCCTGTGCTTCAAGAGCCAACTGTACTTCAATTTTCTTCCACTGTTCTGCTCTACATTTTATATTTACACTTCATACTTACATGTACAAATAGTTGTTCTCCTTTACATTTTGCACTTATGTTTAATATTCAAATGTCATATGTACACAAAATTTAAATTGTATGATATGCTACAATGTGTGGTAAGGATGCCTACATCTTAATCCTTGGAACCTGTGAGTATGAGGGCTTACATGGTAAAATGGACTTGAAAAATGTGACTAAGTTAAGGATTTTGAAATTGAGAGACTGGCCTGGACTAACAGAGTGAACCTAATCTATGGATCCTTATAAGAGGAAGGCAGGAGGATCAGTCGGTAAGGGAGGATGTGGTGACAGAACCAACAGGAAAGACAAGTGTGAGGAAAGGACCACAAACTAGGGAATGGGAGTGGCCCCTAAAGGCTGAGAAAGGCAAGGGAAAGGTTTCCTTCCTGGAGCTGCCAGAAAGGATTACAGCATTGTCAGAACTTGGTTGCAGCCCATTTGAGACCTATGTCAGACTTCCAACATCCAGAGGTATAAGAGAATAAATTTGGATTGTTTTAAGTCACTGAGTTTGTGGTAATTTGTTACAGCAACCAAGAGAAAACTAGTACAACATGCTACCATCTTTTATCCTTTTTTATTACTGTTTTTTATAGATACCAGCTTTTTTCCCCCAAAGATTCTATTTGTTTATTTATTTGACAGAGAGAGAGAGAGAGAGAGATCACAAGTAGGCAGAGAGGCAGGCAGAGAGAGAGAGGAGGAAGCAAGCTCCCTGCTGAGCAGAGAACCCAATGCAGGCCTGGATCCCAAGACCCTGAGATCATGACCTGAGCCGAAGGCAGAGGCTTTAATCCACTGAGCCACCCAAGCGCCCAGATACCAGCTTTTTTTAGGTTTCTCTAGCTGATTATGACATTTCTGATGCATAATGTATATATAGTTATGCTACATATATTATCAATGTCCCCCTACAATTTTTTTTAAATTATTTAATTTTTCTTAAAAAATTAAAAGTTGGAAAAAGTATTTATAGATAAGCCTCAGTAATCTTTATTTTAGTATCCATCTCTTTTCCAACAAACTCACAAAGTTTACTCCACTAGGAACAGTTATGGCTAAAGACTAATATTAAACCTTCCTGAAAGAAAAGAGTTAAATGAAGAGGAATAAGTGAAATACCACTTGTATTTGCATAAATTGGAATAAAAATAACTTACATGGTGCTGTGCTTAACAATGAACATGTCCTTAAAACGACCCTGTGAAGTGGAGGAAGCATGAATTCAGTTTTACATAGGCAAGGATTGTATCATACACTGTTTCACTCTTGCTTGTATTGAGTACTCATTTGTGCCAGACATCATGATAGATGATGAAGAAATAATCATAACGGCACTATTAATGACAACAGTGATGGTGACTTCTTTATTTTTCACTTACTGAGTGCTTATTCTATAGAGGTAGAGTTCAAGGTATCATTCATATTAACTTATTAATTTGTTCAACAAACCTAGATGATAGAGCAGATGCAGATCTTGCCCTGAAAGAGAGCACAATCAATTATTAAGGAAGAAGGGGTAGACATATCATCAGATACTTTTTATTATCATGATAGAATTAAAATGACAACTTGGAAACCCCAGGGAAGATGCAGGTAATTCATTCTCCATAGGGATAGAGAAGGTTTTCCCAATAAGTGGTTCTGGAGTGTAATCCTGAAAGCAAAATCTGTCAATACCACTAAAACACAAAAATCTCATGGCTTCTGTGCAGCAAAGATTTATTTCTTAATTATGCTACAGGACAAGTGGATTAGATGTCTTTTCATGGCACCTCTCCTCCAACAGTGATTCTGGGATTATGGCTGCTTCCAAATTGTAACTCCACATCTTCGAGTTCTCCCATGTGGCTGGGAAAAAGAGAAGGAGGATGAGATGAGATGTAAGTACCCTGACACTTACCTGCTTTGACTTATAACTGATATCTCGTACCTCCACTCCAGATTATTGATCAGAACTAGTTACATAGCCCAACTCAAGTGCAAAGGCAAAAGAAGATGTTGACTATTTGGTAAACATGACTCTCTGCCAGTTAGACAAAGAGTATCAAAAAAGAAAGAATTAGCAAAAGTACCAGAGGTGAGAAACATCATCATCTGGGTCAGGTTAATTTTGGTTTTCTTGAATATAATACAAAAATGTGTAGATGACAAGAACATAAAGGAATAGTCATGAACCAGATCAATGAAGATCCCATAGATGTTAAAGCTCTTAGGTTTTATTGTACAGGAAAGACAGAACCCTTAAACATTTCTGAGTAGATTTGAAATGCCAAGAACTGTAATCCCTGAAAGGGACAAGATTGAAAGCAGAAATACCTGTTATGAGGTAATCAAATTAGTTAGGAGCCTGTAAAGGTATTCATCAAAACCTGGGCAATATAGTAGGGATAAAAGAAAAGGACACATTTGAAATATATTAGAGGCAAAATTAGCAAGAATATAAAAACTGATTAAACACGGGACACTGAGAAAAAGGGAAGAATAACTCCCAGATTTCTACTGTGGGTAACTGGTACTACCAATTTAGACAAAGATTATTGAGGGCGAAGTTGAAGCGGTTTTCTGGACTTTATGGCTGAGTTGTCAGTAGGAAATCCAGGTGGAGTCAACCAGCAGGAATTTGGATAAAGGTCTGAAGCTGGGTCCAAGCTTGAGATGAAGGTGTGGGAATCATAAAAGTCCAGCTGTGAAAATGAGATGAGCAGGGGCTCAGAACTCAACCATGAGGAACACCAACATGTGAAGGGTATGAAGAAAAAAAGACCCCATAAAGATGAAAGAGAAGATACCACCAAGTGTATAACGAGAATAAAAAGTTTAGGGAAGTCAAGAGTTTCAAGGAGAGAGTAAGCAATCATCTTAAGTGGTATCTTAAAGAAATCCAGCAGGATAAGGACTGAAATTTTTAATTGAATTTGGTGATTACAAGTGCCCAGTGGTAGCTTTACCAGTAAAGAGATTTGTAAGAAGGGAAGGTTTCAATGGACTGGGAATTGCCGCTCAGTGGGTAAAGTGGAAACGGAATAGCCACTTCCCCCTGAGAGGTTTAGGGATTTGCTCCTACCACACAGCCAGAGTTTGAGTTCAAGGTGGACAGAACCGAAGCCTGAGGCCAGGTCAGGAAGCTGTTTTACAGTACGTTAAGAACCAGACCAGTTCTCAGGGTCCAGATAGTCACATTCATGAAGGCATCTCAATAATAAGTGCAGTCTTTCATCACATTTTCTCCCTTTTTATGAACATGTAGATGAGTTGCTGAGGGGGGTTTTCCAAGCATATATTAAAACACACACACACACACACACACACACACACACACACACACACACACACACACAAGTTTGAAGAGATAGACCATTAAGGTGATTTACTTTAAAAGGAGCTGAGCAGAGCACAATGAACGAGTAACAAATGATACCCCCAATAAATCCCAGGGCATTTTACACTTTTAGGGAGTACTTAATGGGACCAAGCAGTCTTAGTAAAGTAAAATTGGATGGATGTATTTTTAAACACTACCCCATGTCAACATAATTCTATCAAGAGATCTTTTCTAATAAGCAAGGCACTTAGCTCGTATTTAAGCCATGGTTAAAGAAATAAAACGCTTAGAGATACAAACTTCCCAATGCTTCTGGTGGGGGTGGGGTGGAGGGTGTCAGAAAATTCCTCTCATGGTCGTGGTCCTAAATAAAAGGAAGACTCTGGTTCTCATAGCATGTTCTGGGAACATTAAAAAGCTGTATGACTCTAGCTTCATGGGGAGTGGAGGGAGATAAAGCTGACCACGGAGCCCGGAACCAGATAATGAAGGGCTTTATATATCATGTTAAGGAGTCTGGACTTTATCTTATGGGTTAGCAGAGAGCCATTAAAGACTTTTAAGTAGGGATTATCATGATCAGATTTCTATTTTCTGGCAGCTACAGTGTGGAAGAGAACTGAAGGAAGACAAAGGCTAGAGACAAAGAGACCAGCTAGTAAGTCCTATTTATTCTCGTTCTTTTCCTCTGCCTTGTGATGCCCACATACCAAGACTCCAGGCACGTTTTTCATATGAGCTCTCTTACCAGGGGCTGCCTCACAATCTGGGTTTTTACTGCCTGATACAATGACCACAAGTGCTTGTGTGTGCTCACATACACATGCACACACACACACACATATGCACACACACACACACACACACACACACACACACAAAACCAAAACATGGTTTCATTCTGATCCTTTATAAGCAGAGCCAAGACTTCCTGTTGTATTCAGGTCATCCAACAGGTCATATTAAGGAATAACAGGCTATAGCATTGTATGGAGAAAAGATCCCTTATCTGTTGGGAAGACATGGAAGGTCCATGGGATTTGGGCAAGGGCCAAATCATAGAGTCATATGAATGTGTGAAAATTATAGTTCAGCTGCTTAGATAAATTTAATGTAAAATATTCTAGTTTCTATCTCTTTACAGTGTATTTCTCATATAATGTATAAAACGTTGCAGAATTCTGAAGGATAATAAGAGAAAGGAATTGAAGAAGAAAGGGTATGAAAGAGTATACACACAGAAACAAATACTTGTGAAACTATATCTTGACCTTGTACAAGAAGGTTCAAGTGAAGAATCTTGTACACTGATTGCCACACATTTGTTAGAGAAGACAAAGGAAAATAAAGCTCATTTCCCCCAGAAAAAGAGAAGAGTAAATACATGTTAAACGCAATACAATGTTTGCAAGTGATGATTCAAAAGCAAACAAGCTTAAAGGGAGGAGTAATGGAAATTGTGCATATATCTGGTTCTAATAGTGCAAGTTTAATAACTGCAGAGTGACTAAATTATAGATAGTCCTTGTTCATCACTGTGTCTTGAAAAGTAAGGAATAATGCAGCCTAAGTGAATTGCTGGAAGATTTTATACTTAAAGGAAAGTAGACTAATACATGCATGGTCTTTAATGTCAGAAGTCTTTTCTTTGGATTTTTTTTTTTGATCCTCTGGAAAACAAAGTAATATCTGTGGTCTTTTTGTCTTCTTCATATTAAAACGTAGGAAAGAAGTAGAGATGATCTCATCTAAACAGCAAAACAGAAAAAGGGAGGACACCTTTATATGTGTTTGAATCACTAAGATACTATGGAATATTGCAGAATTGAAATGTGACTTAATCACAATGGTGCAACTCTCATTTCTGAAGGAAACTATGGCATATGCATGTGTCTCTCAGATTAATGAAACTACTAAACCAGATGGTATCGATAACTTTGTCTGCACTCCTGAGAGGACAAGGTCCATTTGCTACCCTGGTGATATCAGTGAGGTAGTGAGTCATTGGCAGCATAGAGGAAGCATGAAATCACAAAAAAAGAATATCCAACACTAGAGCTACTGGTGGGCATCGAGGTTGGCAGGCTGATGGAGACAAGATAGCAAGAGTCAGTTGTATTATGGGTCGTGCCAGGATTTAAAGGCACTTCTTTCACTGCTCAAACACTAAAAGCTGGATCCTCTTCGGTTCATGGTGTCAGAGTCTGATAACTCTCCTATTCACATTAGGTAGAGCACTAATCCTAATAGGGATTGCTTCCAAATAGTTTATGAACTTAGTGCTGCTTCTACACTCTAGCCTCAAGAGCTGTGAGGTGATGGGGATAAGCTGCTAGCTTTCTGAGTGCCAGATCTTTGCGCCTGAGACATTTCTTCCTTCCTTTCCTCTTGAGGCCAAGACGCTTAATGTTCCAAGTGTCTGTACTAATTAAATGCAGTCCTAGTACGCCAGAGATGTTTTGAATGTAAAAGATTAACGAGAGAGAAAACTTTAGTGAAAGGAGGGAATTGAGAGAGGAGAGGCCCTTCCTAGTTGGCATGAGTTTAACGGAGAGGTAATCTTGAGGTCTTAGGAACATGAGCAGTGAAAAAAAAAATTTTTTTTAAGAGACACTTGGCTCCCATGGGAAAGAATGAACAAAATATTTTAGAGACTGTGGCAGGAGCCACCCAGGAAGGCTCCCTGTGATCCTGGGTGACAGATGAACTATAAGTGGTCTGTCTGAGTAAATGAGGGCAAGATGAAGCCATCCTATATCTTCCCCTTCTGGCCATGTTACCTCTTGTTTCGTTTTAGAACTCTCCATAACAGGAACCCACTGACCATTTTGACCTTTCCTTCCAGATTTGGCATTTAGAGGAATAAATCAGAAGTAACGCTGCCATTAAGCTCCAGACATGTTGTCTTCAAGACCAAAGTGAGATGGTTACTGGCAGTTTTAGCACTTGGGACAATATTGCATTGCTAACTTGGAACAGAAAGAATTAATCGGTAGGAGAAACTTGGTGTTCCTGTGGGCAACACCACTCTCCGCAAATATTTTGACTATTACTTGTTCAATCAGCTGGGCGGTGGTGGGAGGTGAGGAAGGAGACCAAGATTTGTGTTTTGGTAACCTGCCAGCACTTCAAGGTCGGCTATCTTTTGAGAAGCAAAAAGATTTTTTCTAAAAACATTTAGCAGTGGTCATACTGATGAACATATTTAGAGACACTGAAATGATGTAATAACGGCAACAATGTTATTTTTATAGCATTAAGAGGAAAGGAGGACCCCTACCAGCTGCCAAGCTCATTGGTCACATTGATCCCTAATAAATCCTGGGTGAGCCTGCCCAATATTAGTCATAGGAGTTAATCCCCGGAATCTGTTAGGACTTAAGACACATTACTTTTAGTTGGGAGGGTAAGAGAAAATATTCTGGCATGTGGTAAGAGGAAGAGTAATTTAGTACATTTTCTTAATATTTTGAAAAGCTGTACTGAGGCAATTGTGTGTGTGTGTGTGTGTGTGTGTGTGTGTGTGTGTGTGTGTTGGAGTGAATATCTTGCACTCTCAAGAGAAAATGGTCATCTCTCATCAGAAAAATCAAGGAAGTGAACCCAAAGGAAGAGAAACTTTGTAAAGTTCACATTTTTAAGAAAAATTATTTTTTTAAAAAACTGCTCTTGGGGGCACCTGGGTGGCTTAATCAGTTAAGTGTCTGTCTTCAGCTCAGGTCATGATCCTGGCGTCCTGGGATCAAGCCCCAAGTTGGGCTCCCTGCTCGGTGGGGAACCTACTTCTCCGTCTCTTTCTGCTTGCCACTCTGCCTGCTTATGTTCTCTCACTCTCTCTCTGTCAAGTAAATAAATAAAATCTTGAAAAATAAAACCACACATGATATCATTTCCACATACACTGAATTGCTGTTTGCCAAGGCCAGAGAAAAGCACAATACTGCCAACGAAGGCACCTTCCTTTTTCTAGAATATTTTCAGCAGTTGATCTTAAATAGGAGGCTAAACTGTGGAAAGCATCACCTCTTTGCAGGTGTTGGGGACTGACGTGGTGGTCAGGGGCACAGGGATTGAGGTGGGACAGGTATGGGTTCTTCCCCTTAACTGCATGAACTGAGTCGGCTCTGAGCCTCATCCTTGAAATGGAGGTCAGAGTGTTCTTTCTTTGAGTTTGTCAAGATGAAATTATATAGAAGCAATGCCCAATACACCATATGTGCTTGGTGAGAAATAATTTCTTTTTAAATGACAATTATTAGAATATCCTTGTTAATTTTACTTATTCTTTGACCAATTAGGTTATTATTTCTGACCAACAGTTCATCTTAGAATATGAACTCTCATCCATCATCCTTTGTGATTCTTAGGATCAGACTAGTTTGGGGCATAAGTCTTTTGGGGTTTGAGTTCCTTTTCTTTACCCCAAACTGGCCAATTACTTAAGTAATTTGTTAATGGCAACCCCACACCTCTGCACTCTTTCGATCAGCCCTGCAAATTACAAATGACTCTATTTTCTCCTTGATCTGTAAGGAATAAGGATGCTGGACCAGTACACCCGATAAGCTTCAACTTTGTGTTGTTTTTTTTTTTTTGTTTTTTCTGGCACTGAATTATAATTGGTTCAAAGCACATATCTAGGGGAAAGATGGTCTGGGTCTTTCACAGTGAAATTGCTTTCCTTAAACAGGTGATGTGTTGAGACTCAGAAAGTGTAACCTCTACAGAGACCTCCCAATCATCTGTCAGTCATTTGAAAGTCAATTCAGAATATGCCTATTCCAGAAATTAGCACTAATTGCACTTGATTTCAACTACTTACATATTACTCTCAGAAGTTCAATTGTGAGTCTATAAAAATAATTGGCTCTTGGTCACATGACAAAGGTTCTTAATAAAGAGAGTTTAGTATCACTCTAACTAGACTATGTAGTCCTCGAAGTCTTGGACCATGTCTGCCACATATTAAGTATGGGTAAAGGATATGAGGGAAATAGAATTTATGCTCCCTGCCCTCAAGGAGCATGTGTTCCAGCCAGAAAGATACGCGACTCTGCAACTATAACCAACAATTTCCCAACTGGCTGTAAATTATAAGGTCCTGAACTCAAAAAGTGAAAAAACATCATGTTCAGGATTGTCATCAGCTCTCTAAGGAGACTCACACCTGAGTTTCATATAATGTTTTCTCTTTGGGAAGGCAACGTGCATAGTTACAAATGTTTGCAAGAAAGGAAAATGATGCTGTCTTTTAAACAACATCTCTGTCTAGAACTTATTCCCAAAGTCTCTTCTTTCCTAGTACATGAACATATGATGCTCTAGCACTTTTCAACTGTGGCTTTTGATTTATTACTAGGTCAAGAAATTTATTTAGGGGCTATGACCATCATTTTAAAACATGAAGTAGAATAGAAAACATCAGAGACAGTAGACTTAATACCAAAAAAGTTTATGAAAATTGTGATTGCTTGTATATGTGCCAAGTCATAATGTAAAACTTATTTCCCACTAGGACTGGTAGTTGAGTTGGAAAGAATTTGAGGAACAATGTGTCTGGTCAGCACCAAGGAAACTAAACAGAGAGTCCCAGTAAGACTATAGAAGAGTTTGATGCTTGCAACAAATTTTCCACTGAAGAGAATTACCTCATGTTCTGATATTTCCTTTGTAAATTTCAAAATCCTGGAGAGCAAAATATCAGTCATGTTAATGCCTAAGCCATACTGAAGATGTGGCTTAGATGAGCAACCACAGTGGACTTCCCAATCCTTCACACAAGAAGTGTTAGTGGTACAAGCCACCCTGATAAACTCCAATAAGCTCACCTCATGACAGACTCTTGACCAGGAATCTAAAGAGAAAGAACTCAGAAGCATTCCTTCAGGCAAACTCACCAGTAAGGTAGCTCTCGCTGCCTTACCAAGGGGGCAGACAAGAGAGAAGTCCCAATGAGAAGTCTAGGAGAGGGTGATCAGGAATAGACCTATAGAATGTTATTCTAGTGGAAAAGCCGTGGAAATTCAAAGGCTATTAATTCCCCTCCACAGAGGGCAATATGCTATATTCTCAGAGTAGTGTTTGAGATTTCACTGCTTCCCCCAACTCACATGCCATGATGTAGAATCTTATAGTCAGCCTGGGTGAGGCAAATCCACTGGGGTAAATAAACGGTAGCTTATCAGGGAGACTCATCCTTCCTTTAAGAACTACAATACCTCATATGGACTACTCTTTCTTTGTATCCCCTTCTAGAACCTCTTTGCGCAATTACACTTTTGTATGCAAAAGACTGAACAGAGACACAATATTAACTAAATTAACTCTAAGGCCTTGCCTAAAAAAATCTACTTCTTGAACTATTTCCTAGCTCTAAATATGCCTAGCCACACTATATTATATAATTAGCTCACCTGAGCCTGTGCAATGGCAAAAACAAATGTATTCCAAATAACAGACCATTATTAAATCAAAATGTTTCCAATCTTAGCATAAATGGTCTTACAAATTTTCCAGGAAGAAATTAATAAAAATTAAATTTCTGGTCTTTTCTACATAAATCAAAGATTAGAAAAATTTAAGTGAATCAAAAGAAAATACAGTTGGCTGCCTCAAGTTCAAGAGAAATTTGTTAAATTCCAAAAAATATCCCTATCACCAAATTTTCACAGTCTAACCATTCAGAGCCAAAGGCAGCTCACCCTAATACCTGAGTAGAGCTAGCGTATCTTCACTATTTCCATCTTGGCTGCCTTCCTACCTGAATAAAATTCCTGTAAGCCTCAGAATTTGACTTACTTTGACATCAGTATTATCGATCATGATCATTAAAGTGTTATTTATTTTTCGGAATTAGAAACTTATACAAAAACCATTTCTTGGGCTGCAGGAGATGATCGAAAGACCTCTTCCAGGAAATATAGAAGTTTGACTCATAAGAAAGTCACAAAGAGCAAAGTCAAGTAGGTAATTCTCTAAAGAACCTCCCGAAGCCGTGGGAAGCCACCACCATTGTTCTGAGCTTCTTACTTTCAACAGTTTCTCTTCCACTTTCCACTTCTTATTAATGTCTCTCACCATCCAAAGCAAAGGGTCTAAAGACTATCCCAGCACTTGTTTTACATGGTGGCAAGTTTGAAACATAAGCAAACGCCTGGGCCTTAGAGTCCATTATGCAAGTAAAACATCTTTCCTAGATAACAGTACTGGGTAGAAATCTAGACCTCGTGACAGCTATCAGGAGAAACTCAAATAAGATTCTGCAGCATTGTTGCCAATAAGTCCAGTACAAATTATGGAATTTATGGCCTGTGAACATGAAGTCAATTGCAAGGGCTCTCCCATTCTGAGTTTAATGCAGATATTTACCAAACTGGAGAATAAAGGCACCTAGGCACTGGGTCCTCTCTCAAAAAGAAGCACTTAACAATATCACTCCTTTACTGCAAAGTTTAGAGATTTTTCTGCCTTGAGTCATCTTTCTTTCCTATCATATTTAAATTCTCATTTTGTATCACCTTTTGGCCTCTTTGCATTCAGTACCTCTTTGTTGAACACATAGTGTCTTCTGTCCTCATCACACAGGTTCCTTTCGAGTTTTTTTTTTTTTTAAGACATGTTTTTTGTTTTTTTGTTTTTGTTTTTTAAAGATTTCATTTATTTATTTGACAGAGGGATCACAAGTAGGCAGAGAGGCAGGCAGAGAGAGAGGAGGAAGCAGGCTCCCTGCTGAGCGGAGAGCCCTACATGGGCTTTGATTCCAGGACCCTGAGTCGAAGGCAGAGGCTTAATCCACTGAGCCACCCAGGCACCCTAAGACATGGGTTTTTTTAGAGCAGTTTTTGGCTTACAATATCGAGAGGAAGGTACAGAGATTTCCCACATACCACCCCCTCCTCACATGGGCATAGCCTCCCCATTATTAACATCATTCACCAGAATGGTACATTTTTTTCCCAAGGATGAACCAGCATTGACACATCACACACACACACACACACAAAATCCACTATTTCCCTTAGGATTCACTCCTGGTGTTGTGCATTCTATGAGTTAGGACAAAAGAACAATGACATATACAGTATCCATCATTACAATATCATAGTGTTTTCACTGCCTTGTCCATCCTATTTTATGAGTTAGTATTATTAATCCTGCTGATACCAAAAGGAGGGTGTGAATCTAGAATCTACCTCCTCAATTTCATTTGTTTTGTTTCTCCTGGACAATTACCTCCAGCAGATGGTTGAACAAAACTGATGTTGGAGTTTTAAGAAGCATGTCCCTCAACGCTTAGGCAGACCCAATACTTTTGCCATCTATCCTTCTCTGGGGCCTCAATTTTCCTCAGCTCTTTATCTCATTGAGTCTCAAATAACTCAGAAACTTTAATGTCAACAATAATATTTCCTTCTGTCCTAACTTTTCTGGAGTACAGGGACATGTCTCTTGAGTTCTTTTTCTCTCCAAATTTATTCCAGGGAGACTGTGTTTTGTTTTCACAATTAACTTAAACTTGTCCCTTTCTTTTTCTACCACATGGAAAGCTCCCTCTCTTTGCTGGATCTGCCACTTTTCTTTTCCGACATTTATTTTTCTAACAGACTCCTGGGGATTGAGCCTTGTTCCACAACCACCAGCCTGTCCTGTAGGAAGCATGAATTCGATCAACTGCAAGTCTGCCAAAAACATACACTTTTCAAACAAATGTGTCTACTTCTCCACTCCATCCCCACATTGAATGACCCCACCCGGGATGCATTCTCTCATCAGATGACCTCTAACCTGCCACCAAACTTGAATACAAGATAGAGGAAATCACAGTGCCTGAGTCTGAATTCTGGGACTAAACCACATGACTTTGAGGTTTAATTACTTTGTGTACCTGATATATATTTTTGGATAAATCATTGAAATCCTGTGCCTCGGTTTCTTTAGATGTAAAATCTGATAAATAAGATTCCTCCCTTGTGAGATTATTGTAAATATTAAATAAACTCTAATGTAAAATTCAGAGATTTTCTCATGATACAAAGCAATAGATGTTATATTCCTTGCACCTTATTTTATCCCTCTACTTCCCAGGCATTCTACCTCAGAAGACAGAGAATAGCACCAACAATCTCTGGAGCCCCTTCGGACATGCTGACCAATGCATTAAACGTGGTGTGCATTTTCCTAATTCTTCATTCTCTATGCTTAGTCACATGGTCACAGTGAGCCAGGCCACCCCAGGACACCCCTGGAAAAGCCTCCTGACCTAAGAAGCTTAGCATGTACAGAGAACATACCAGAACACAGACTTTCCATGGGCAGGCAGCTTCAAAGAGAGAAGCTGAAATTACCTTGTATTCTTCTAACTCGCCAGTCAGAAAATCCCATGAGAAGGCATAATTCAGCTGGGGAGTGGGACAGTTCAAAGGTATGAGGCCCTGAGAAGTTCCCTCATGGGAACATGAGGCCAGATTAACACTTTAGACTTGCTTTTAAAGAATTGCCTTAATATTAAAGAATGAAGAAACTGGGTAGAGAATTGTTCACCAAATCCCAAGAATGTTTCTGATATTCTGCCCCAATAATTAAACCTAAATAATGTGGCAAAGGGCAGGGTTGACATTTGTTCAGCACTGCAATGTTTGCGGTATGGAAAATAAGTCACACTGGCCATCTAGAGCTGAAGTTGATTTTTATTGTTGCCCATCTGTAAGGTATATCTTTATAAACTATAGCATTTTTAATTCAAGTTGGAAAATAGACCCTTGGGATTTTTAACAATAGTTTTCCTACATATTTTAATAAGGGTTCAACTATATGTAACATTTTTGAGATTCTTCTTGAAAGTGATTCGAAAACCTATGACATTGGGCACCTGGGTGGCTCAGTGGGTTAAAGCCTCTGCCTTCGGCTCAGTTCATGATCTCAAGGTCCTGGGATCGAGGCCCACGTTGGGCTCTCTGCTCAGCAGGGAGCCTGCTTCCTCCTCTCTCTCTGCCTGCCTCTCTGCCTACTTGTGATCTCTCTCTCTGTCAAATAAATAAATAAAATCTTTCAAAAAAAAAGAAAACATATGACATTGTACAAAAGAAGTAGGATATTGTTTTCTGTAAGTTTAGAGCTTTATACAGTGGCGATTGTCCTCATAAATCATATTTATCTAGAAAGGTAGACAAATGAGCACCTGCAGTTTAGAAATAGTGATTTTGGAGTGCCTGATCTGCTTGTGAAGTTTTGACTGTCCTGGCAGGAGACTGAACTTGATTAGGTTGATGGGATTCACTTTTTTTTTATTATTATTATTGTTAGAACACAAATGGAACCCCTACTCTTTTGAAATAGGTAAGAAGCATCAATAATCTCAACTACCTAACTCAATTACTATTTTCATGTTTGTATTTTCCCTTCTAGACTCCATTATATTCTTTCTCAAGAAAATAAATTAGTCTTATGTACATTTTCTTTAAGAGTATTTATTTCTCAGCTGAAACCACTCTAAATATCTGTATTTGAGTTATATGCCAGGTGATTTCAGAAATATTTTCTACCACAGATGGCTGATAGGATCATATATGACTGATGTGTTTCCTTTTCAATAAACTTCTCTCCATGCAGGCTGTTTGGTGAATTACTTGTGCTCCTTAGGGACCTCAAATGTTAGTTGTGATTAATGTCCAGTTGAAGCTCTTTCCATACCATCTCTTTCATCTTCCTGGAAGAGTACTTGAAAAGGTACATAAACATCCCTACCATGTAGGAGTCATTCTCCAAACTACCATTATCTGGCATTCAGCTTTACAATTCAGCTTTGCAATAAACTTTGGTCAAAACATCCTGTTTAATTTCATCCGTGCCATACAAGTGTTCTTGAATAAGTAAAACTAACCTTAACTGGAGGATTTCCTTTAAATCATATATTGGGTAGACAAAAGGAATCTAAAAATCTCAATTGCTTTCATGTGCCCAAACTAGATTACTTTTTCTTGAGGCCTTTCATATTACACTAGTCACAAACAAGGTGATCTTGTTCAAAGAGACTGGGGTCTGCTCAAATGCACACATGAGTTCAAAAGGAAAATATCTAAGATATATCTCCTGGGTTCCCTGTTGTTCTTAATGTAATCTCAGAAGTATCTGTAAATCGAATAATAATGACGGGCAGAGGGAAAGAGAGAGAGAGGTGGAGTGGGGGGAGAAGGAGGGGAAAAAGAAAGAATGACAGATAGTTTTCTACTTTTGGGTTAGCAGATTAGTAGTGCTACTCTCTAAAGAGCCCAGAAACGCTTTTCCTTCGGGAAGGGAGCGGGCAAAACAGCTTCTGTGTAACTTCTCTGTTCCCACTCTGACCAGTCCCACATTAGTCTTACCATTCTGTACAGTGCTTGACGAATGCTGCTAAGCTGTTCTACCTGACCCACTATTGGGATAAATTATCATCACGGTCCTGTTAGCAGGCCCAGGACAAGACAGTGCTATGGCAGGTATAATACAGGAATAATGTAGACCCAGGTGTAAATAATTAAAGTTGTAATTCAAGCACAGCTTACCAGTGACATCATTTGTCAGTGTCACTAGAATCCTTCAATAAAACTGCAGCTTTATATGTAGAATTTAGATGTATACTGTTCATTGCGATACATGAAGAATGTCCCCATTAAATGTAGGTGCTGGATACATTACCATCCAGGGGCAGAACTCAATTCAAATGACTGAGCCCCTATTCTCTTTCCTTCTTCCACCTAAGTGGACCCATATATTGCTTACTTCTAGACTCAATGAACATAACCTTTAAAAATGATTGTCCTCTTTTTGGAGGGCAGTTCAGAGAACAAAAATCAAGGTTAAAAAGGTGAAGAGGCCAAGTGGTGGGCATGGATGAATTAGTGAGTTGGAAAATAAAAGCTGATGTCAGGTTGTTACTATATATCAGAAGCTGCCTTTAGTTGCATCGTATTTTTGTTAAGATTTCCATCTTACTAGAGTGGAGAAAATGTCAAAGAAGAACTTGGCTTTCTGTTAACAAATATTGTAAAGTGAGAAAATTATAAGAATGTAAGATAAGTTATTCTAGAATATGGCTATTTCAAAATAACCTTAGTATTATGCACTATAAGAAAAAAAGAGGAAAAAATAAGAACAAATTCTTCTAAATACAGTTGAAGAGTAGGGTCTGTGATTGTCAGTTTTTACTAAGCTTTATAAATCTGAGCTGCCCATCCAAAGATTTTTTCAGCAGAAATTGACCTTGAAGAAGTGCGAAAGTCATCCACACTCTTCAATCTATATTCTTCATTTATCCCACTGCCTCTTGTCTTCCCCCAAGAAGAGTATCCCAGGCATATCTCATGCAGAGAGAAACCATATATGTTTATGGGGATTTAATAAGATTACCTTAGTGTGAAGTATCTACTACCATCTCAAACTTTCTGGAGGACAATGTAATATCAAAAGCTTTAAAAGTATGCATATCCTTCACGTCTCAGAAAGTCTACTTCTAGAGATCTATTCCAAAGCTAAGGTGAACAGGAATGTTGATCATTTGCAACATTCTTTATGAAAAGAAAATCTGAGCAGAGCATGAATGGTTGACAATAAGAAGTTGGTTCTTTAGGTTATGATAAGTGTACCCACAGCCCTAAATGATCGTGCCATAAATGCATAGAAATATGTAATGACCTGAGAACATCTTTGTAATGTATGAAGTGATGAAAAGCAGGTTAAAAACAGTTTGTACAGTATGATCCTACCGTAGTCTATTTGGGCTGCTATACAAAATGCCCTTGATTAGCTGGCTAAAGCAACAACGTTTATTTCTCACAGTTCTGGTGGCTGGGAAGTCCAAGAAGGCATTATCAGATTCAGCGTCTGATGAGGAACTGTTTCCTTGTTCGCGGACAGAGGTCTTCTTGTTGTGCCCTCATATGGCAGAAGGCTGAGAGAGCTCTCTGGGGTGTCTTTTATAAGAGTGCTAATCCCATTCATGAGGACTCCACCCTCATGACCTAATCACCTCCCAAAGGACCCACCTCCTAATACCATCTTACTCAGGATTAGATTTCAACATATGAATGGGGGTGGAACACAGATTTTGATTCTGCAAAAGAAGCTACATACTTTATATACAATTTTAGATACATAGAAAGGACTTTGGAAAAATTGTCCTTAAATTCAGGGATTATGAGAAATTATATAATCACAGTAACTTAATGAACAATGTTCTCTGGGCCAGACTGTCTTCCAACTGCTTCACATGGATTATTTAATTTAATGGAATTCTTCAAACAACCAAGAAGATAAGCTTTTTTTGCCCCACTTAGAAGATAAAATCAAGTACACAGAAATTCAGAGGTCTGCTCAAACTAACAGTGGTAGACATGGGGTGGGACCTTATTCCTCTGTGCTAAGAACACATTTTTAATCACTGTATTATAGCAAGATCCCAATTTTCATTCATTTAGGTTTTATAGCTTGGTCCAAATTTTTCAGGGTAAAGTTAATTATTTTATAACTGAGAAACGAATCAAATCTTACTATTAAAATCATATTTAAAAAATCATACTAGATACTCTAAAAAAATGAGAAAAGCTCCTAAGTACTATAGAACAATATTTCCATTTCAAGAAATAGATGTTCTGAAATCAAATTGATGGATTGGAGTTTCCTTAAATTTCTTTTTGAGTTTTAATAAAATGATATAACCAATGAAACAATAAATAACAACATTACGGCCTTACTATTTACCTTTTATTTTTATTTTTTTATATAAATGATCAACCCACCCAAGAGACATTTTTATAAAATGACTGTGTCTCTGCTTGGTTGCCATCTTTCCCCTTTATTTTCCCTTTCCAAAGAACCTATACGCCTCATGGAGACACATGACAACTCATTCTCCTTATGAATAAGGAGAGAACAGAGTACAGAAAATGATGCCATTGTAGAATTAAGCTTATCATCCTTCTTTCAAAAAGAATTGGTCACAGTTTGCTTTGTTAGAGCAATCTGTCCCTTGTTACAGATTTATATTGCTCTGTGGGACTGTGTTAGAAAAACATTATTATTATTAGCAGTAGTAATACTTGGCAGCAAGTCAGCACATTTCATCAAAGACTCCAAAAGCTGAGCCATCAATCAAACTTGCCTTGGTGTGCTCCTGGGAGAAGGTGGTATTATTTCTGTTTGGAACAGAGGTTAAGTGACTTGCCCAAGGCCTTGAAGCTAGTGAGGTTCAGAGTTGGGAATTAAACCCTAGAGACTTGACACCCAGCATCCCACTCTCCTTCCTAGAGCACATGCCCTTCACCTGTCTGAAAGATGTAGGGATAAAGAAAGCATCTAACAGAAAAATGTCCTGCTCCCCAGCATGTGTTCTTATACTCAAGCTTTTCTGGCATTAAATTAGAAAAGCAAAAGTAATTTCCTCCAGAACTTGAGCTGGTACTTTTCAGTTTGGGCACTTTTTCCATTCACTCGTTCATCAAATGTTTGTTTAGTGCTACCATGTGTTGGCAACGATTCCGCTGTTGTGAATGATAGGACCATAACCTGCAGGGAGTTTGCAGTCTAGCAGGAAGGAAAGACTAATAAACAGACCATTGCAATACTGAGTGATGTTGCTTATTGTTTGCTACCGTGTCATGGTCCACATTTTAAATTTAGATTCTTGAGCTGTGTATTATGGATTTTAATGATGCAACATCTGTATCACAGCAATCTGAAGTCATATACAGTATTTGTCTATGTTTCTATATATAGTGTGCATATATAAACTCAAGTTTCATACTTTAATTTTAAATAAAATATAAATAGGTGATAATCACTCTCTATCATTTTTTAGAAATTACTAAGAAATTTTAGAATTAAGAATGCCTGAGTGGCTCAGTCGGTTAAGTGTCTGTCTTTGGCTCAGGTCATGATCTCAGGGTCTTAGAAGCACGTCCCGCATCAGGCTCTCTGCTCAGCTGGAAGTCTACTTCTCCCTCTCCAGTTCCCCTTGCTTGTACTTGCTCTCTCTGTCTCTCTCTGACAAATAAAATCATTTTTTTTTTAAAAAGGGAAATTTTAGAATTAGAACACTACTCTTAAGGGGCAAAATTATTTTTTTGTCTTTCCCCTTTGCTATAATAAAAAAAATAACTATTAGATTTAAAACCCTGTTATTGGATATGAGTTCAAAATTTTCTCTCAGAAGAAGCAGTAGCATGCAGTATTCCTGGTGGTGGTTGAAAAGTCCTGTGTTCTCATTGTAGGGATGTTTTCATGGGTTCATATATTTGTCAAAATTCAACAAATTGTGCACTTAAAATGTTCACATGCCTTGTATTGTATATGAAATTCATCTTAAAGTTAATTGAAAAAATTTGGCATAAATGTAACATTCAGGAAACATAAATTTTTTGAATTAATAACTGAACCTAATTTCTTTTATTTTTACTTTCATTAATTTCTTAAATTTATTAATGTTAATGTATTATTTGCTTCAGGGGTACAGGTCTGCGAATCATCAGTCTTACATAATTCACAGCACCATAACACATACCCTCCCCAAGGTCCATCACCCAGCCACCTTATCCCTCCCCCTGCCCCAGCAACCCTCATTTTTTTTACTGAGATTAAGAGTCTCTTATGGTTTCTCCCTCCCCAGTCCCATCTTTTTTCATTTTTCCCTCCCTCCCCCCCACCTCCACCCTGCCTCTCAAATTCCATATATCAGAGAGATCATATGATAATTGTCTTTCTCTGATTGACTTATTTCACTTAGCCTAATACCTCTAGTTCTATCCATGTCATTGCAAATGGAAAGATTTCATTTTTTGATGGCTGCACAGTATTCTATCGTATGGCTAAAGAAGATGTGGTATATACTTTTGATTAAATTTTAAAGTTTAATTACAGTGTAGTTAAGATACAGTGTTATATTAAGGTGTTTAAGGTGTACAAATACAGTGATTCAACACGTCCATACAACACCCTGTGCTCATCACAAGTGTCCTCCTTAATCTCCATCACCTGTTTAACCCATTCTCCCCCTACATACCTCCCTTCCGGTAAACATCAATTTGTTCTCTGTAGTTAAGAATCTGTTTCTTGGGCGCCTGGGTGGCTCAGTTGGTTGGGCAACTGCCTTTGGCTCGGGTCATGATCCCAGAGACCCGGGATCGAGTCCCACATCTGGCTCCCTGCTCGGCGGGAGGCCTGCTTCTCCCTCTCTCACTCCCCCGGCTTGTGTTCCCTCTCTGGCTGTGTTTCTCTCTGTCAAATAAATAAAAATCTTAAAAAAAAAATAAAAAAAAATCTGTTTCTTGGGGCACCTAGGTGGCTCGGTTGGTTAAGTTTCTGCCTTCTGCTCAAGTCAGGATCCTGGGGTCCTGGAATCAAGCTCCACAACAGGTTCCCTGCTCATCAGGGATGTCCACTTTTCCCTCTGCCCCTCACCCACTCATGCTCTCTCTCTCTATATCTATCTCAAATAAATAAATAAAACCTTAAAAAAAAAGAATCTCTTTCTTGGTTTGCTTCTGTGTGTGTGTGTGTGTGTGTGTGTGTGTGTGTGTGTGTGTGTATCTCTTTGTGTATGTCTTTCTCTGATTAACTTACTTTGCTTAGCATAATACTCTCTGTCTCCATCCACATCATTGTAAATGGCAAAATTTCATTCCTTTTTTATGGCTAATATTCCACTATATATATAATATACATATATTAGATATATATTCTTTATCTATTCATCTCAACCTAACTTCTAATATCAAAATAACACTAGAACACTCCACCATGAGATAGAGTTAACACAATTGAAGATTGACTCTTGTCTTCTGCCCTGTTCCTGATCTCAAAGAAGGAAAAGGAATGAGCTAAAGTTTTGTTTTGTTTTAATCTTTTTAGATCCTCTTCTGTGTGTGGTATGAAAGAGGAAAAAATCTTATGATGACACATGGAACTTTCAGTTGAGTGTATTGGTCTAAACTATAATTTTTACCATCTGTATTCTTATACTTTATTTTGTCATAGCAGATAAGCCCCAAACTATTTTTATTAACCTTTATTTTATGAATCCTATTATTTTACATGACTGCATTTTATATACTCCACTAACTGTTTTTGTGTTGTGTTTTTTTATTTTATTTT
The DNA here is from genome assembly GCA_004023965.1 of Spilogale gracilis. Lineage (NCBI taxonomy): Eukaryota > Metazoa > Chordata > Mammalia > Carnivora > Mephitidae > Spilogale > Spilogale gracilis. The sequence goes on along the minus strand of PITA01003788.1, from coordinate 106,546 downwards.
TTTATTTTTACTATGCTCTCTTCTATTACTCTGGAATTAAATTAATCTTTCGTCAATTTAGTGTTTCTTTTTCCTCTGGTGTTATGAATCCTAAATTCTGGGAAGCTTCTATTCATAATTGCCAAAGCATGGAGAAAGGTAACCTCTGGTGTCCAATGACATGTCCTCATTCCTGCTGCCTTTTTTTTTCTCTTGTTGCCTGGTCCTTTATTTGTGACTGCATGATTCCTTCAGCTCTTGTACCTGGCTGCAGCCTCACTCTCCTCACCTGGCATGGGAAACCTAGCAGGACTACCTGCAGACTTCACAGTCTCTGAGATATTCTCTGGACACAGTGGAATCACTCTACTATTCTCATGTAACGCTAAGCAACTGGTGGACAGTGGGAGGCTATTTTGGGTCCATATGCTTAGACCTATGTGACAAATTAAATACCTGTAGCCGCTAGATGGGTAAAGAGGTAGCAGAGGTAGGTGGATAGTGGAGACCATAATGACCTGGAGAACAAGTTGTCCTGTTGTAGGAAAAGGGTGTTTTCAGTTCTGGTGATTACTTCTATGTGCAAAAGTGGACCAATGTTCACAGATCTTCTGAATTTTTTAAAAAAATAGACATAAGGTTTTAATGTGAAACTTGCCAGCTGTAGGTCCTATCTAGCCTGTGGACAGCCATAATCGTTTTCTATTGCTGTTGTAAAATATTATCACAAACTCAGTGGCATAAAATAGAACAAATATAGGGGCGCCTGGGTGGCTCAGTCATTAAACATCTGCCTTCAACTCAGGTCATGATCCTGGGATCCCGGGATCGAGCCCCATATCGGGCTCCCTGCTTGGCAGGAAACATCCTACTCCCTCTCTTCCCTCCCCCTGCTTATGTTCCCTCTCTGACTGTGTTTCTCTCTGTCAAGTACATAAATAAAATCTTTTTAAAAAATAGTATGAATATATTATTTCACAATTGAGTAAGTGAGAAGTCTGCCATAGATCTCACTGGGCTAAAATCAATTTGTTGACAGGCTATGTTCCTTTTTGAAGACTCTCAGTGATTCTCTTTCCTTGCTTTTTTTCCAGCTTCTTGAGGTTACTTACCCACATGCCTTGGTTCATGGCCCCCTTTCTCTGTCTTCATAGCCAGCAATGTCATACTTCTCTGGCCCTTCTCTATTGTCACAGCTCTCTCTGACTACAGTTGGGAAAGCCTTTCCACATTTAAAGGCTTGTTGATTAGGTTGGACTATGTGGATAATCTGGGATAATCTCCTCATCTCAAGGCCTTTAATCAAAGCTAAATTTCCTGGGTGCCTGGGTGGTTCAGCTGATTAAGCACCTGCCTTTGGCACATGTACAAATCTCACATCTAAAGAGAATAGAGGCAAATTAAGTTCTTTAAAAAATAATGAAATTTCAAACACTGGAAAAAAATTTTTTAGTAACAATAAAAAAAAAAGAGAGAAAAAAATAATGAAATTTTAGGGCACCTGGGTGATTTAGTCATTAAGCGTGTACCTTCAGCTCAGGTCATGATCCCAGGGTCCTGGGATTGAGCCCTGCATCAGGCTCTCTGCTCATAGGAAAACTACTTCTCCCTCTCCTCCCTGCTCATGCTCTCTCTTTCAAATAAATATATACAATCTTAAAAAAGAAAAAAAATCTCTACATTTATTTTTGCCATGTAAATAAACATATTGACAGATTCCAGGCATTAGGATTGTAGCACTGGGGGAGGGGTCATTAATCTGTTTACCACACGTGCCAACTGTGACCGCTGCCCTAAATATTCTACAACATCTTCTCTGCTTTTAGGATTCTTTCTACTCCTTAGAAAAAGGCTATGGGCTTCTTAAGCTTTCTAGTTTTCCTGGACCTACCAAGTTGTGGTCACTCCTGCGCAAGTAGAGATTTGTATGGAGTGATTATGAAGGCTCAGGCTCCCCAGTCCTGGGACCCACAGGTGCCTTTTGCTTCCTTACTGACCTCTCTCCCGTACCAGGAGGGGTTCTGGTCTTGGGGTGCAAGGCAAAAGTCTTACTCTGGATTCGTTTGAGTGCCTTAAATTCCGAGTGGACTTGGGTCTAAGCTTTGGCAAGCTTATTTCGAAGAAAGTCAGTTTGTTTTTGCCTGAAGGCTGTGGATATTACAGGGCAGCAAGATTTGGCTGCCCTAATGTAAAGAAGATCATCAAGCAACAGAAAATACTAAGAGGGTGGACTTGTTAAAATTTCATTATTTTTTCTTAACATTTTATTTATTTATTTGACAGAGAGAGAGATGCATTGAGAGAGGGAACAGAAGCAGGGGGAGTGGAAGAGGGAGAAGCAGGCTTCCCTGTGAGCAGAGAGCCCTACCTGGGGCTCTATCCCAGGACCCTGGGATCATGACCTGAGCCAAAGGCAGATGCTTAATGACTGAGCCACCCAGGCACCCTAAAATTTTATTATTTTTTAAAGAATTGTATTTTCCTCTATTCTCTTTAAATGTCAGATTTGTACATGTGTGTTCAATAATAAGTAGACAACACTTAACGACTGAGGATGAGATTAAAAAAAAAACAACAATTAGTGAAAGGTGCCCTGAAGGGCTTTTGTTTTAATAATAAAAGCTTAGCTTTTGTTCAATTTTCTGTTTCACTTGAATAAAATGCTTAATTATCATGAGTCAATAATAATATATAAAATTTATTTTCCCATAATTTATGCTACTTTGTTAATCTTAAAATCTAATAGAAAATAATAAATCTATCACCTTAATTCCTTAGAACAGGGTAATTTTAAATAAATTAATATTATTTCCTTATTTCCTTTTAATATTGGGAGCTCTGTTTGCAATACCTTCTGATTTCCAATTTGCTAAAAGTCAATATTACTACCAACACTACCTTTAGGATGGTTGGTGATTAAAGAACAAGAGTCAGTATTTTATTTCAATTGCAGTTACTTATAAGTGTGTGAAAAAACATTCGACCTCATTAATAATTAAAAGAGGCAAATTAGAGCAAAGGCATATCACTTTTCACATGTTTGATAAAGAGTTTTCAAAAGATAATAAAATCCTGATTGTCTACTGTATAAAATAAATTAGGGAATTATTTATTTTGGATGTCATTATGACAATAAATATTATGAAAGTTTTAAAGTATGTATATTGGTCAGAGTGTCAGGTACATCCCCAAGCACATAACGGCTCAGACACCATGGAGATTTATTTCCTGTACATGCAACAGTGCGGAGTCAGTGACCATGTGAGTAGAGCACTTCTCTACAGGATCCTACCATTGCCAGGCTTACAGAAGCCTCACCCACTTTATTTTTCTTATTTTTAAAGACTTAATTTATTTATTGAGAGGAGGGGCAAAGGGAGCGAGAGAATCCCAAGCAAACTCCATGCTGAGAATGTAGCCCAATGTGGGCTGCATCCCAGGACCCTGTGATCAGGACCTGAGCCGAAATCAAGAGTCAGACACTCCACCAACTGAGCCACCCAGGTGTCCATCACCAACTTTAATTTTTTTTATTTATCCAACAGAGAGAAACACAGCCAGAGAGGTAACACAAGCAGGGGGAGTGAGAGAGGGAGAAGCAGGTTTCCTGCAGAGCAGGAAGCCCGATGTGGGACTCGATCCAGAGAGTCCAGGGTCATGACCTGAGCTGAAGGCAAATGCTTAACAACTGAGCCACCCAGGCATCCTACCCCTCACCAACTTTAAATACAGGGCTTCCAACCTGTCCCAGGGAACACTGTCACTCCAAAGAACTGAAAAGGAAAAAACATATGGAGAAGTACGCGTTCTGTGCGAGTCACTATTGCCCTGACAGTCATGAACTGAAGCTCATTCTTATGATCATGTACAAGTGTAGTGTAGAAGGGAAATGTAACCTGGATATGTCCAAAATGAAGAGGAGAAGATGGATTTTGGTGAGCAGGCCAAATTCGCTACTATGCTATGTATAATGTTTGATCCAACATTTCTACATTTATGCTAAGAAAATATAAGGTTCAATCTTTGAACTACAAAGTTGCTTATTCAGACAATGTTTATAATGGTGAACAATTGGATACTCTTTGAATGTTCAGCAATAAAGAGTGTACTGATTAAAAATTCAGGATGATGTATGTATCATCAGAAAGAATGGTATATTGTACAAGAATAACTAAAGCATCAAGCAGTGCTATGGATAGATATTGCACTATTCACATAGAAAGCTGTCTGTGGCATATCATTAATTTTAACAACCAGAGTATGAATCGTATGTAGAGCTCAAGCTAGTTTTTTGTAGCAATGTAGACTGATTCATGAAAAGCATCCTGGAGTAATATTCACCAAGCCTATCATAGTAGTTACCTCTAGACTGTGGGATAATAGGTGCTTTTATTTCCTTTGCTTTGCATATTTTCTTCTTCTTTTTATGTCTTCAAAATTACCTTGTGTTTAGTTTGTGACCTTCTAGATTAACAGTTAATGCTGGCCCTCCTATAAAGATATCTAAGCACATTACCCTCATTTGTTTTGCATGGATTACACAGACACCCAAACCTGAGATTCGAACCTCTAGCTGGTTACCCGTTTGCTCCAAGGTGCTCTGCCTGTGAGCAGTTACTCGCGCTATGTGGGCAACATTTGCTGGGGATAGGATAGGTCGCCAGGCTGTTTTGCTCACAGGGCAGCTGAAAGTTCTTTAGAACTGTTCTTTTGACTTGGGTAACTTGTTCATATGATCAAAAGCAGAGTGTGTCTTCTATGAGTAGCCAAACTGATTGGACCTCTCTTGGATTCTGGAAAGCACACCCCCTCCTTGTTTTCCAGTGAAGTGCTGTGCATCATACTATAGAGTGTAAGCAGGGTTGCACCGAGAATGCCGCTTATCACGAAAGAGCAGGACACACCTCGCTGTGACCTTGTGTTGCTTCCAGGGGTTCACAAGCTTTCTTAACTGTACAAAGTAACTAATTTTCCAGTAAACTCTCAATTAAATGCTTGTTCATCTAGTAATGAGGTGCTCCGGCTTTTAATGTTCATGATCAGCATGGTCATTTGTCCAGAAGTCTCATTTGGTAAATCAGAGGAGAGTCCCAGTTTAATGTTTCCAATTTCTTCCTTGGAAAAACTGCTCTAGAGCACAAATATATATTTATAACTGAAAACATTAGCAATTTAAAAATTGTAAGCCTTGGAGAGCAATGGCCTAAATAGCCATTGAGGATCTATTAGCATTAAATTGTTATCCTATCTGCAAACAATTCCCTGCTAAGTTATAAAGATCAGCAAATGGGGCTTTGGTGGGATGGTGCTCCATAGTAAGTCTCCCTGAGGATTGATGGGGACACGCTGTTCAAGGGTTCATGACCAAAGGGTTGATTCAGGTCAGAAATCCAGACTTCATTCACTTCAGCATGCTGTGCACCCTGGTGTGAGGTTGTGTCTCTCTAAGCCCTTGAAGGAGAACTATCCTTCATAGCACACAGTCTCTGTTTGGTTCTTGTTGTCCTGGGTGTTATTTAGGTGTGAAGGGCAATATACTTTATAACGGTTTTTTTCACAGTTAGAAAAAACAGATTTCTCAGCATAGCATTGAAGGTTAAGATGAACATGAGCCACTTATTGACTTAGGCACGGTGTTTTTTCATTTAGTCATTCATTCACCCATCCATCTATTCATTCACCACATATGCACTGCTTTCTGTTATATGGTGGTCATTATACTAAACTTAGGAGATGCAAAAGTTAACTTACGGGACCCTACCTTTGAGGAATTTATAATCTGATGGGGACATCACTGGAAAAATGGTAATTAACAGGGAATGGAAGCATGAACAAGGCACCTCATGAGAAACTACTTGCTTCCCAATGTTTAGATGACAAGAAAATTTCTCTGGGGTCAAGCACCGGGCATTAACCTAACTGAGTTCTAAGGTTTTTGAAGCACAGTTGTGAGTAAGAAAATGCCCAGGTTTAAACATTCTCTAACTAATGTCCCTGGTTTCCTTTCAACCCTTTACCCCCAAGGTCCTCACCCCTGTTTTATTTAGCTTGAAACTCAGCTAGTGAGCTTTCATGTGAGTCCTTAGCTCATCTAGGCACTGAGTAAAGTCTAATGGTGCACTATCAGAATAGATAAAAAGAAGACTGCAGAGCGCACAGTGTCACTAGTGTTTTGATGATATTCCAATATTTACATTAAGAGAGCATAAATAATATTAAACAGAATTCAGAAATTCCTTGTGCCCAGACTGATTTTTATAGGAATACCCAAAGATATTTGGTAGAAGAATCTTGCAGAATCAATGGAAGAAGATGGATTGATCTTGGCTGGAAAGAGTAGAAATAACTACAAGCTAGCATAGGTCATGTATTTCTGGGCATTTTTTTTTTTGGTAGGCATATATGATTCTATAAAATTGAATTTGATGAACTCTTTTTAAAGCGACTTCTAAAGAATGACATTCTTTCTTGTGCAAAATAGAAAGGATCCATTTTTTCCCTCCCTTAGACATGAGTGTAACAAGTAAAACAGAATGCCAAAATATTCTAGTTAAAATGCACGATGTCAGAGATGGAACTTCATTGCTATTATGCGAGAGCAGCATGATACCTAAGAACAATGGAACTGGAATGAACTCTTCCAGGCACGGTCTGCTTTTTTGAGCAGGGCGCTTTTCTTAGCACTAATTTCCCTGATTGACAGCAACATTGGCAGTGGGAAGGAGTTTATGGGTATTGTTAATGAGAAGCAATGGAAGCTTTTAGGTATTTTCCTTTTGTAAGAAAAATTCTGCCATTCAAACTTTATGGTTTGAGGATCTTTACTAAGATGAGATCCATAGAACTTAGAATGGAAATCTCACATGCTCCATTACACCTGGCTGCAGAGGCAGTCTTAACAACATTTCTGAGGCTAGGTGGATGGTGGTTTATCAACTGCAAGAGTGACCAAGATGAGAGACCATCATGAACATTTCTTGCTCCCCCTTTCATCTGTGGCTGGTTACCCAGACAAAGCTCTCCTTAATGTTAGTGGTGCTGGGTGAGTATTAAACACTGCATCTGGGTGGCTCAGTCCTAACCGTCTGCCCTGACTCAGGTCATAATCCCAGAGTCCCAGCCTCGCATTTGGCTCCCTGTCGGTGGGAAGCCTGCCTCTCCCTCTCTCACTCCCGCTGTTTGTGTTCCCTCTCTAGCTTTGTTTCTCTCTGTCAAATAAATAAATAAATAAATAAATAAATAAATAAATAAATAAATAACATCTTTTAAAAATAAAATAAAATAAACCACTGCACTCAATCTGATGCTCAGCAGATGAGATTATTGTTACAAACAGACAAAAATGAGGGCGCCTGGGTGGCTGAGTCAGTTAGACAGCCTTGATCCTGGAGTCCTGGGATCAAGTCCTGCATGGGGCTCCCTGTTCAGTGGGGAGTCTGCTTCTCCCTCTCCCTCTGCCCCCTGCTCGTGAGCTATTTCTCTCTAATGTGCATGCTCACTCTCTCTCAAATAAATAAAGTCTTAAAAAAAAGAAAAAACAGAAATGATGTATATAAATTCCAGGAAATTACATTAACATTACCATAAATAGAAAATCTAATTGTCATTGTCTAAGAGGAGCAGAGAAGAAAAAAAAAATAACTATTTATAGAAGACACATCATAAAATTGAGTAACTTCACATAAAATAGGAATTACTCGAGTCCCAAGAGAAAAACATTAAATATAGGCATATGCAAAAATGGTTTTGACTATAACAGAAATGGAATGAACTCAGGATTCGTGTGGGTCATCACACAAAAGTATAGTTGTTAAATAGACGCCCATAATGGCGGAGCAGCCCATTTCTGAGAGGCCAAGGACTCTTCACTGAAGAAAATTTGGTGACAAAGGGAAGGAATAAGGAGATGGGACAGGAGGTTCCAGGGACACCTGTGCCAAGCATCATTTCTTGCACCTAAGTCCAATTCTGATTACTTCAGCCCTTGGAGAAGTCTCCAAGCCCAAGAATTTCATAAGGAAATAGACTGAAAAATTACACCTGCATGTGAACTCTTTACAGGTTTGCTAGCCCAGAGAAATAGGATGGAAACAGACAGCATCAGCGGCAAGTTCAAAATTGACTATAAATCTCAAACAGGAAGTTCTAAGGCTCATAGTGAGCATGGGGTCAGAGGAGAATTCATACATGGGCTCTTTCTTTAGTCTCAGGGAGGTCCTTGAACCTTTGTCCATCTCATCTGTCTACATAGCTCATTGGAAAACCATCCAACCTCCCTCAACAGAATTGCTAATAGCCTAGGGATACTCATGCCATCTCCAGGGGTCATCTGATACAGGGGGACAAAACAAGTGTCCATACACTAGCCCTAGGGGCATTGTCTTATTAACCCTGGGCATTCTGCACTCTATTCTTGTGTGCTTGCAGCGGCAAGCTTTGAAATGGTATGGCAGTCCCCCCACTAAGTTGTTACCAAATGTTAGAAGTTCTTTTTACATATAAATATGTTCTGTAATTCAGCTAAATGAGTTACATTTTATCTATGCTTTCACTCATTGAAATAGATTTTCAGAACATACATTATGATGGACAGGGGGTTTGATAAGGGGTTAGAAGAGAAAATATGTTGCCCAGTCTTCAAGGACATAACCATCTAATAGAAGAAGCAGATACAGAAATAAACACTTCTGTGTAATGTGATCAGAGCTATAAAGGGTCACGTGAAGTGTTTTCAGAGTACAAAGGATGGGAGTGCAGACTTGAGCTCCAGAAGTTGGAGAAGGAGCACAGAGGAAGCTTCAGGACACTGGCAGTGGGCTTAAGGAGTGAAGTGGACAGAGATCACTCTGTGGGAGCCATGTGAGGGGTGCCCCTATATGAGGTTAAAGGAAAAGCAAGGGCCTAGAGGAATAAAAAACACAGGCTGTTTACAGTAATTGGAGATTTTTAATGTGTGAAAGGAGAGTGATAAAGAAGAGATTGGAAAGGTGTGATGGTCCTGAGCTTAAACCCACTTTGCACTTTTAATGCCAGCTCCTAGCCTGTTAGCTCATCGTGGAATCAATTTGACTCGCCGTCCCAGTACTACACTCTTGCAGTTATATTATTTCCTCTGAACATAATTGCATAATTGTTTTACTGTTCTTCTGGGTGATCTATCTATCTATCTATCTATCTATCTATCTATCTATCTATCTATCTATCTATCATCTATCTCCCAACATTTACTCTCTAAAAAAAAATTCTTTCTTAATGCTAGGTTTTTCCCTACTCATCCCTCTGAGCTACTCTGTATCTGTCCATAATTAAATCTACCTTTACAGATGTTTTTCAAAATTACTTCTTTTATCAATATTTTAGCTTTTACTAGCTGTGATGGTTACTTTTATGTGTCAAACTGAGTAGATCACAGGGTGTTGGTCAAATGTCATTCTGGGTGTTCCCAGGAGGTTTCTCGATGAGATTCACATGTGAGTGGATAAGCTGCGTAAAGCAGATTTCCCTTCCCAATGTGGGTAGGCCTCATCTAATCAATTAACGGCCTGAACAGAACAAAAAGGCTTACTCTCCTGTAAGTAAGAAAAATTTCTTCCTGCCCGACTGCCTTTGAACAGGGGCATCATCTTTTTCCTGACTTTGCATTTTAAAAAACATCAGTTCTTCTTGGGTCTCAAGCCTTCTGGCTGTTAGACTAGAGTGACCCCCTGGGCTTTCCCAGGTCTCCCTAAGTGTCTTGGGACTTGTCCGTTCCCATAACCACGTGAATCAGTTCTGATTGGTTCTGTTTCTCTATACAATCATCACTAAAACACAAGTTAATACTCTGAGTCTCTGTTTCTTCATCTTTACAATGGAGTTAACAATATTATCTACCATTGGGTTTATTACAAGAAAATGTTACTAAAATGTCTATGTGTGTAATATATGCATTTGTAGTGCTAAGAGTCTCATGAAAATAATTGTAAGCTTTTACTACTCTTCATATTTTCTGTCTACATTACTGTTTGGGCTTCTTTATTCACACACTGTGATCATCACATGAGACACTTCTCAGGGTGGGCCTCACATCGTTTGGGATCACTTTTTTTCCTTTTTTCCAGTTCTATCTAAGCAAACAGTTTAGCAATGTGCAAATCAGCAGCACCTTGCCTTGCCTGTACCAAGTATCACTCTCCTTTAATTAGCTTTATGGAGGTATAATGAATATACAATAAACTGACCATACTTAAAGTGCACACCTTGGTAACTTTTTTTTTTTAAAGCTGTTATTTATTTGACAGAGAGAGACAGAGAAAGAGAGAGAGAGAGCACAAGCAGCAGAGGGAGAGAATGAAGCAGACTCCCAGCAAAGCAGGGAGCTTGATGTGAGGCTTGATCCCAGGACCCTTGGATTATGGCCTGAGCCAAAGGCAGACTGTTAACTAATTGAGTCACCCAGGCATCCTCAAAGGTTGTTTAAAAAAAAATTTTTTTTTTAAGATTTTATTTATTTGACGGAGAGAAACACAGCCAGAGAGGGAACACAAGCAGGGGCGGGTGAAAGAGGGAGAAGCAGGCTTCCCGCCGAGCAGGCAGCCCGATGTGGGACTGGATCCCAGGTCTCCGGGATCATGACCTGAGCTGAAGGCAGTCGCTTACCCAACTGAGCCACCCAGGTGCCCCTCAAAGGTTGTTTTAAAAGAAGTCCAAGAGAGCTTCCTGACAGATAGGGGGTATCCACAGCAGCGAGCAGCCTGTGGTTTGCCACAGGATTACAGAAGCTGAGCATTGTATTCTATGCATCAAGCTGGAAGAAAGAACCATCCAATGTCAAATATCACCACTTCTTTTTTTTTTTAATATTTAATTTATTTATTTGACAGAGAGAAACACAGCTAGAGAGGGAGCACAAGCAAGAGGAGTGAAAGAGGGAGAAGCAGGCTTCCCACCGAGCAGGGAGCCCGATTCGGGGCTCCATGCTGGGACTCCAGGGTCATGACCTGAGCTGAGGGCAGACATTTAACGACTGAGCTACCCAGGCACCGAAATATCGCCACTTCTGTAAGATATTCTCCATGGACATGATTCCTGAGGAACAAGTAAAAGGAAGACTCAGTTTGAATTGACTATGAAGAAACAGGTTCTTGTGTAGGAGAAGAGTGTGGGACACATAGAAGAGTTTCAGCCAAATTTCAAGACAAAAAGAAGCAGGAAACATAAACTGCCCAGGAGGAGATCTTTCTCTTTTTCCAGCTTATCTGGGTAAGAAGTTTTATTTATTTGGGAATAATATGAAGTCATTATTTGAACTAAATTTGATGTCATTATAGTTTATTTGTGTATAATTTTGCCTCCTTATATTAAATTCAACTCCTTTTTGCTCCTTCTACAAAGTTCCAATGATAAGTACTCCAAGTTCAGGTATGAATATAATAAGATGTAGGCTCTTGATCTCATATGGCACTGAACCAGGTTGGCATCATGAGGCTGAGAAAAACAAGTAAGTAGGACCTCTTTGGGGGCTATCATAGTCATCATATTTATTTCAGACTGGAAGGAGATTTACCTTTTAAGACCAAGGGTTTTATCCGGTTCAAGAATCCATGTTGAACTCCATGTTCACTACTTTCTTGCCAATATTTTTAACTTCCTTGCTCAATATTTCTTTTGCAAATGCAATTCAGACCTGGATTGATTTAATGTCTTCTTTTATTCTAACAGTATCCCCAAAGAGCCCACCTTCTTTCACTCCTCCAAAGATTCTTTTTTTTTGTTGTTGTTGTTTTTAAGATTTTATTTATTTGACAGAGAGAAACACAGCCAGAGAGGGTACACAAGCAGGGGGAGTTAGAGAGGGAGAAGCAGGCTTCCCGCCGAGCAGGGAGCCCGACGTGGGACCCGATCCCGGGTCTCCGGGATCATGACCCGAGCCGAAGGCAGTCGTCCAACCAACTGAGCCACCCAGGCGCCCCTTCACTCCTCCAAAGATTCTTAAGGTCCAGCTACATTTTGCTGTTCCCTCTGCAAATCATAAATTAGTAGTCATATGATGAGAATTATGTTCACCCAGTTTCCCTGCCAAAGGCAGATTTGCAGACTTTCTCCCAGAAGCATACTGGTCTTCCAGGCCTGGATGAGTGCTCATCAGGTGTGTTCTTTCTAATTTGGTGCTTATTACAATGAATAAGCACATATTTATCTTCCCCTCTAAATAGACTGTAAGTATATTCAGCCAGGATCCAAGACTCTATTACTAATCTTTAAATTTCAGAATGGAGTACCAAGCCTTACTCATATTGAACACTCTATCAATACTCATTGAAAAGAAATGAATGGCCATGGCCTTTAATTTTCCTTATATTAATGATTAAGTGAAAGGACTAAGCAAACAGAATCTTACTGAAGCTGAATAACTTGTAACTTGCTTAAGAGTTTTCTTAATCAGCACCCTCTAGGGTCTGAACCTATTTTTATTTTTGTACCAGTTAAGTACAAAGTTAAGTAAAGAATAAGGCCAGACAGAGAATACAATAAATTCTCACGGATTTCTTATAACCTCCCACTAGGAAACTAATAAGCTAAGGCAGGGGCAGTGGTAGTAAGGAAAGAATAAAATATCCTCTGAACAATGGCTCTACTTAAATATTTCCTTAATAAATGCCACAGCATTTGGGAATTCATTAAAGAGAAGAACTCTTTTCTATATGTTAGCTGCAGCTTCAGCAATAGGAGAGATAATTAAGAGATTCTTTGAATGAAACCCAACTTTCTCAGCAGCAGACTAATAGCTCTGACTTTCCTAAAAAGGACTTTCCTAATAACCTGAAAGCTTTCCTAATCCCTGGTTCAGGCCTGTTTCCTGTCTATGAATAAAAATAGAATAGTTCTAGAACCCAACTCAAAGTGCTTAAAATTGAGAATCTCCTTTAAAAAAGATAGTTTGGCTAATACGTCTCTTCACTTGCTGATTATTTTTTCTTCCTATTCCCTATTTCTTACACATAGAGGGCTCCAATTTAAGATAGAAATTTCTAGCAATACACACTCATAAGATTTACCCTCAAATTGGGATGTATTTTAAATAACTTAGTTAAAAAAATCATTTTGAAACAGGGGTATCTGGGTGGCTCAGTCGGTTAAGCATCCAACTCTTGATTTTGGCTCAGGTCATGATCTCATGGGTCATGAGACTGAGTCCATGCCAGGCTCCCTGCTGGACTCCAAACTCAGCGGGGCATCTGCTTGAGATTCTCTCTCTCTCTCCCTCCCCTCTGCCCACCCCAGCAGATTTCTCTTTCTCTCAAATAAATATTTGAAAAAAATTATAAATATTATTTGAAAAAAGAACAAATGTCATATCAATTGAATATATTTTAAAGTAAAAACATAACATCTGAAAAAATGTAGGCCTCAGATTTATGAGATCTCAATACTGGGAAAGATTATGAATGTATTTGATCACAACATCGTTAGCATTATATGACTCTATGGAATGTCCCAGATATAAAAAATGAAATAAAGATGTTAAATAATTGTCTGGATACAAAAAGGAAAGCATTGCATGATTAATTCACATTTCTCACAGATAATTTATCTTAAGATAAAAATTTTAAATGCTTATGTACCAATGAAATAAAAGCAAAGTGAAGGAGAAAACAAATAATTATGTAAATTATTTTACAAGCTCTTCTAGAATTTCTACCTATAACATCTAAATTAGTGGGTGAAAGTATTTTGTGTTTTCTGATAATTTCCTCTAGTCTTCATTTTGTGAAATTACATATCTCTATGTGCCCAATCCCATCAATACTAATGTAGAAGGGGGTGTTAGAAATTTATATAAAAGCATCAAGAAATCATATGCTATAGCATAGCAGGCTAAGAAATAGAGATATTCCAAGTAAACTTGTTTCAGGCAAAAACACTTTCTAACTTTAGGAGATCTTCATGATAAAAACAGAACCTCATCAAATTTCTTCTCTCAGATAATTTTTCCAGATAGTAGGTACACATGTGGTAAGCACAACATAATAGATTGGGTTGTTCAATCACTATATTGTCCAACTGAAACTAATGTAACACTGTGTGTCAACTATACTTCAGCTTAAATTTCTTTTTTCCATGAACTTTATATTAAATCAAAATTTATATTTGGCACAAGTGTCAAAAGATATTTGAATACATTGATCGACTTTCAACTTTGGAATGTAGGTAATTACATGTATATATGGATGTGCAAATGGAAAATTTTAGTCAACAAATATTTGTATACAAACATGCGATTTTGATCTTATACAAACATTTGTTGAACAAATTATAAATACATAATTTCAGAAATTGGAAGTGATCAAAGTATTCAATCAAATCAAATAAAGTGATATATAATAAAGAGATATAATCAAATCAAAAGAACATTTAGGGGCACCTGGGTAGCTCAGTGGGTTGAAGCCTCTGCCTTCGGCTCAAGTCATGATCTCAGGGTCCTGGGATCCAGGCCTGCATCTGGCTCTCTGCTCAGCAGGGAGCCTGCTTCCTCCTCTCTCTCTGCCTGCCTCTCTACCTACTTGTGATCTCTCTCTGTCAAATAAATAAATAAATACAATCTTTTTTTTTTAAAAAAAGAACATCATTTAGGGGTTGGATGCTTCCCTTTTGTTCACCTAGGCCACTAGTTTTCAACCCCAGCTACTCATGAGAGTTATTCAGGAGATTCTAAGTTTGGTGACTAGACTGCGCTAATTAAACCAGAATCTCTAAAGACAAGCCCTAGTTGGTTTTCAAGTTCTCCAGGTCATTCCAGCACATGTATGATCTCAATGTGAGACTCACTGACCTAGAACAAGTAAGAGAAAATGAGATGAAGTTTTCAGTAATTCAACAGGTAGAATCAACACAAGTGGAAGGAGCAATTAAATGGCTTATCCTCTTGACCTAGACATTCAACACGCATTCTCTAAAAGCTGTCAGTCTTTCAAATGTTCTTGCATGACTTTGAACAAGTCACTTCAATGCTTTGTGCCTCAGTTTCTGATCTATGGAATGAGGATTATCATATAAGGATTAAATGAATTAACATGTACAAGTATTTAGTAAGAGTCTGGCAAAATAAAATGTAAGTATCATATAGGTGTTTATTTATTCACTTTTTTTTAACACAAGCAATATATGCATCATGGGGGAGGAATGGAAGCATAAATATGCAAAGAAGAAATATTTATATACCCAGAGATAATTGTTATTTATATTTAGGGCATATGATTCATAACAAATATTCACACTTAAAATCATAATATCTGGAGTCAGACAAAACTTTTTTGAATGCTAGCTAGCTCTGTCCCTTCTTGGTTTTGTGCATGACAATAATACAAACTATCAGTGGATTTTCTTTGGTATTATATCATTTGACTGTTTCTTTATGTGTTTGCATATTATGTTTATTTTTAGTTTCCCCACTACAGAATATTAAAGCTCCAAAGAGACAACAGAAATGCTGAGCCCCCAACTGTCTTCAAAGATGTGTAAAGCCCTGCCCGCGAACATGAAAGTTGTTTGACAAATATTTACTGACCAGATAAATGCTTACATTAGACAGGCATTTCCTGAAGATTCCTCATAATCCTCAAGATCATATAATTCTGTACCTGGAATTTTATTTTTATTTGAAATTTATCACACAATTTTTTTGTTCCTCAACAGTAAGCCAGCTGTTTTAATGTCACTTATTGAATATAACTGTGGCTATTCCATTTGAATTGCCACTTTTATCATATTTTACATTGTTACATATATTTGGTTCTGTTCTGGGCTTTATTCTGATGTGCTAACCTGTCTACAGCTTAATTGAGTATAGCTGTATACTGCCTTTCATTTCAGAAAGAGCATTTCCCCCTTATTGCTCTGCTTCAGAATGCTACTGCCTAGTCTCACATGTTTCTTGTTCCAGATGACCTTTAGAATAACTTAGTAAAGTTTAAATATAAATTGTTTCAATATTTTTGGAAAAAATTAAAACTCAATTCTTATTTACATGTTACACAAATATTAATTTGAAATGAATTATAGAACTACACATAAGATCTAAAACCATAAGAGCTAGAAGACATATGCTAGAAGAAAATATAAGACGAAGTCTTTAGACAGGACACTAACAATCATAGAAGAAAAACATGGTAAGTTAGACATCAAAATTTGGCTTTTGCTCATGAAAAGATGCAATTAAAGAAATGAATGAAAAGACAAGCCACAGGCAGAGAGAAATATTTGCAAAACATATATCTGGCCAAAAAATTGTATCCTGAATTCCTAAAGAACTCTTATAATTCAATATTTTAAAAGACAAAAGAATAACCCCAAAAATGAGCATTAAAAAAAAAAGATATAAATAATCAGTAAATACATGACAAGGTGTTCAACACCTTTGACTGTTAGGGAAATGTAAATTAAATCTATAATTTCACAGCACATCTCTAGAAAGGCTAAAATTAAAGACATAATAAGGAGTGGAATTTTGCTAGTGGAACTTCAAAATCAGAGTCAGTCTAGAAAACAATTTGGTAGTTTCTTAGAAAAGTTAAACAGAGGGCCGCCTGGGTGGCTGTCAGTTAAACATCTGCCTTCAGCTCAGGTCATGATCCTGGGGTCCTAGGATCTGCTGCATCAGGCTCCTTGCTCAGTGGGGAGTCTGCTTCTCCCTCTTCTTTGCCCATCTCCCAGCTCAGAAGTGCTCTCTCAAACAAGTAAGTAAATAAAATCTTTAAAAAGAAAGTTAAACAGAAAGTCTATGCAAAGACTTATCTACTAATATTCACAAGAGCATTATTCATGATAGCCCAAAATTAAAATAACCCAAATGTCTGTTAGCTAGGAAATGAATAAACAAACTGTTGTCTGTTTATACAATGGAATACTATTAGGAATAAAAAAGAATGAACTACTGATAAATGCAACAATGTGGATACATTTCAGAGCCATTATACTAAGCAAAAAAGAGCTAGATACAAAAGATTACATTGTATAACATTTTATACACATGAAATTCTAGGAAAGAGTAAACTGTAGCAAGTGAAAGAAGCTGCGGAGAGGAGGGGTTGACTGGATGAGGTCATGAGTTCTTCATGAAGAACTTTTGAAAGCTCCAAAGTTGGATAGTCGTGGTGACTGCGTTCTTCTGCTTTTTCACCGAAAGTCATCAAAATGATGACTGAAACAGGTGAATTTTGTTTTATGTAGATTACATTAGCTATAGGTCAATACATTGTGAAAGAATTATCTTGGCATTTTGCTATAAATTATGCACATTGATGAGTTAACATTTAGAAATGCACAGATATAAGATAGAGAAAGATAGAAAGACAGATGTAAACGTTTTATTGTTTTTTATAGAGAGAGCGGTTTATTACCGGAAAACTTATATCTTGCTTATTATTTGATATAGGCTTTATTTTCTGTCATATTTTAACTTATTAGGAACTGAATTTCAGTGGTGAAAGACTTCTCTTTTTTTCCCCCCCAAGGAACTTGGGTTATAGTTAGTATATGAGAAAGCTATTGAGTTCATTATGCGACCAATTTAATGAAATCTCTTGCTAGTTCTAATGGTTTTTCAGGTAATTCTCTTGACTTTTTTTTTCCATGTGGATAAATCATATCATTTTAAGATTTTTAAAATTGCTCCTCTCTTTCCAGAATTGTAAGACTTCATTTCATTTTCTTATTGCATTACTTAGCATTTCCAGAAAGATGTTAAATACTAACGGTGAATTGAGTACCTTTGCCTTATTCTTAACTCTAAATGGAATTACTTTCTATTCCAACATTAAGCATAATGACAGTTAAGATAGCACAGATATTTATATCAGGTTAGGAAACCATTCCTCAATTCATTTTTGCTAAGATTTTTTTGTAATATGTATATATATTAAATTTCTCAATTGCCTTGAGATCATCTGTCAAAGTGCTCTTTGATTTTGCTGCTTTCACCTATTAGGAAATTAATTATATTGATTTCTTATATTAAGTTATAATTGAACTCGCTTTTTCTGTATTGTTTGGTTTATTTGCTATCATTTCATTTAGGATTTGCATCTATTTTCAAAAGGGAGATAGTTCTATTTTTTGTCACTACCTTTTGTTAGGTTTTGCTAATAGGGTAATTTGACCATTACAATTCTTATTTACATTAAGTTGAAACTTTCACGTATTACTCCATGGGACATTTAAAAAGAATGGGATTTACCTTTTTCTTGGAAGTTTTGAATAATTTAATTATAAAACAGTAAATCACATACCTTTTGAAGAAAAACATTTTATAGGACTTTAAATATGTTTATTGAGGGGTGCCTGGGTGGTTTAGTTGGTTAAGCGACTGCCTTCGGCTCAGGTCATGATCCCGGAGACCGGGGATCGAGCCCCACATTGGGCTCCCTGCTCGGCGGGAGGCCTGCTTCTCCCTCTCTCACTCCCCCTGCTTGTGTTCCCCCTCTGGCTCTGTTTCTCTCTGTCAAATAAATAAATAAAATCTTAAAAAAAATAAAATAAATAAATATGTTTATTGATTTATTTAGACTTTTTCTCTTTTTCTTGAAATTTTTTAAAGATTTTATTTATTCATTTGACAGAGAGAAACACAGCCAGAGAGGGAACACAAGCAGAGGGAGGGAGAGAGGGAGAAGCAGGCTTCCCGCTGAGCAGGGAGCCTGATGTGGGGCTGGATCCTGGGACTCCGGGATCAGGACCTGAGCCCAAGGAAGATGCTTAAGGACTGAGTCATTCAGGTGTGCCAATTTTTTTTTTCTTGACTCAGTTTTGGGAATTATATAATCCATGAATATCATAAATTTCTCAAGATTTTCAAAATTATTTTTTCATTTTATTTATGACATTTCCATATACTTAAAAAATCTGCCCAAGATCTTTGGTTATATCTTATCTCTTATTTCATAGTTTTTTTTTTTTTATCTGTTCCCTCACAATCTCATTCATTTTCTGTGTGTGTGTGTGTCTCTCTCTATGTCAGTGATGAACCTCATTGGATATTTTTTCTTTGATTAAAAAAAGAGCTTTAGAATTTATTAATTTTACTTTCTTTTTGTTTTCTGTTTCATTTCTAATTGTATTGGTAAGAGTATCTTCCCCTCCAAATATATTTCTATGTGGCCCAAGATTTGGAGAAGAGGATTTGGGCTCACATTTTTAATTAAATAATGGAATCCTGATATTAATTTGGGCAGCAGTATGTTTTGTCTGAAAACCACCTTCTTCACTCTCCTTTGTAGTTAGATGTGACCATGTCCCTAAACCTGTCTAACAAGAAAGGTAAATGAAAGGGACTTTCAGATAGGCTTTTTAGGGAAGTTAACTGTTGACTTTGTCTTCCCTACTTCCTCCTGCTGAAATTGTGAATTTGATGGCCAGACATCCAGTAGCCACCTTGTGACTCTGAGACTGGAATCAATGTTCAAAGGATTGTAAAGAAGAACGGCAGAAGAAATGTGGGTCTTTAATGTTTTATGAGACCTTTAAACTGGCCTCAGGATGCTTACCTCTGAAATTTTTTTTTCAAATGAAAGAGAAATATACTTGCCACAATTATCCTATTCTTACCAAGATCTATGCTCAACATAATAGCCTCATTTACTTTTTTAAAGGAAAAATCAGATTATAGCTCCCCTTTGTCCTACTTCCTATTATTTGTCTTGATTTCTATGTTGTTGATTATCTATATTGGCTCTTTTTGGTTTAATACCTTTTTTGGTAATATATTTGGCTATGATTTATTTTTTGGTCCTTTTCTGTCATTTGGATTTAGGTACAACTTGTAAATCGCTTATTATAAAGTTTAACTGTTTGTTTCAATTCCCTGTTTGCTACTAGTTAACTTTTTTGAATACTACTGATATGCACTATGCCAGCCACTTACACTTTTTTTTTCTTGATTTAATCCTTGAAACAATCATAGATTTTGTTGTAAATTATCAGAATACTCTTACCACCATTTTGCAGACGGGGGAATGAGGCAAAAAGGGTGAAATGATTTGCCCAAGATAAAGCATCTGGTAAAAGGTGGAAAACATTTGAATCCAGCAATTGCTTTGCTGCCTTGGAAAGCCCAAGACTTATACACATATATTATGGGAAGTATTGTTTTATTAGTATTTATAATTATCATATGTGATATCTTGCTCAATAATTTATCTTTTGTTTTGCTCAAATTTTTCTTTAGTCTCTGTAATGAGCTTTATCTCCTGAAAGCTGTACTAATAGATATAGTCAGAGATTATCTAGAAGAGCAGAGTTAGTCCTTTCTAGACCAGAACAGCTTGGAATAATAACATGGTTGTCAAGATGTTTACTACTTCATGTAGGAAAAACCAATGAGCTATTAAAGTCTTACAAAGTGAAATATAAACAAAATATAAGTGGAAGTCTCTAATTATTGTCTAATTTGTGAGCCAGTAATTTAAGGTCAATATTCACTAACCACTAAAAATCTGTGTTCTTTTTCCTTCAGCATATGTGCCACAGATAATATAACTAGTGTAACTTCTTGACACCCCCCCCCTTTTTAAGACTTCTTGTAATTCAATGGTATTCTCACACTCATACACTGAGTCCCTCATTAGAACATTAAAATGGAAGTGCCATGCATTTAGTGACCTGAAAATATAGTAAGAGTACAAAAATGGGATAAAGATCAGATAGAACAGATTCTTGGAGACTAAATTTTTACAAGCATATTGTCTTGGCAAATAGGCATTTACTCACTAGATATAGGTGATTATCAATTTCTTCCAGGGATGAAGTAATAAATGCTGTCTTCATTTAACAGTGATCTGCTTTGGAGACAGGGAACTGTTAACCTTGAAAGTGAATAGACATTATTTATATTCTTACATAAATCTGATCAAGAATTATCAAGGAGAGGAAAAGTTATAGCTCAACGCATGCAAAAAAGCTATATATAATGTCGCTTTCAGTCTTTGGTATCAACAGAACATTTTGCAAAATATTACTCATGTCATTCTGCTTTAGACATCTCAAATAGCATCTTCTTTGCATATAATTTTGCTTTCGGAGGAAGGAGTCAGATAAATAATTAGAAATAGAGAAGAAAACTGAACATTAAGATCAGTGTATGAAAATTATGAAAGGTGAAAGGAGATCAAGGTGACAAGAATATTTTAAGCAGATATAATCAATCTCAAAGTGTATTTCCCTAGATTTGGCCTGACAGACAGGTGTGACTCCAGAGTTAGAAAACTTTTATTTATCTGAAAAGATGATGTAATGTAAGGTGTATAAACTAACCAATTTAAGCTCAGAAGCATTTTGTTGTTGAAACTGTTAAAAAAAAAATCACCTTTCAGAGTTATTTTGCAATGGAATTGACCTAGACTGAAGCTTATGACTTCTGGAAAATTAAAATTTTTAGATTTTATGTTTTCAGTTTATGACAGTTTCAAATTTTGGTGACAGCCACATTAAAAATCAGTACAGAAGACTGCTTTTGCTCATGAGCAAAACAAAGAGAAAGATAATACAATGAGCTTCTCTTCATTCTTCTCTTATGAGTGGGATGAAAGTGCAACTTTTCTATGAAAGTAATTATCCTAAACCATAGCCTAAAAAGTTTTGAATTATGTTTTAAAACATTAAATGAATACAAATGATTCCAGATTTAAAAGACAGTGTTTTTCGACAATAAGAAAATAATAGCTGTCAAAATGTCAACATTCAATTCAATGGTATTCCTAGACAAGGTGGCGGGGGTGGGGGATGATACTGTGAGTATACGTAAGATATCCTCTCTATCATCAAGGAACTTCAATGGGGGAGACAGAGAGAGCATATGTAAGTATAAATCAAAGCAGTAAAAATTCCCAGACTTCTTTGCAGGTGCATCCCCCTCCATGCCAATCTCCTACACTGCACACAAAAACTAGTAGAAGTAGATGGAAAACTGATTTAATTATTAAAGTAGGATCAGGATAAGTTTCTTGAAGTGATGGCTTTTGAGTGAACCTAATAGACCCTGAGGAGCAGGGGAAAGTTCTTCTAAGCTAAGGGAAGAAAAGTTTTAAAAAGAGTATGAAAATAAGTAAATAATAAATAAATAAATAAATAAATAAATAAATAAATAAATAGTATGAAAGTATTTAGATGGTGGCATCATAAGTTAGCCAGTATGGCCAGAGTAGGAATCTCTGAGGCATTATGTAAAGAGCATATGATAACCTGCTAAAAATATTTTGGTTGGCAGTGAGAAACCAATGAAGATTTGGATGAGGGATGTATCATTATTGGACCTGTTGAAAGATGAGTTGAATTATAAGAATGAACTAGAGAGTCAAAAGATCACAAAGAGAAAATCTACTTGAGAGGCTACTTGGGAAAGAAAATAAATGTCCCAGCTAGGGCAATGGAAATCAAGTTGGAAAGATGAAAAGGGCTAAATGCATTTTAGAGACTCAGAGGAATATTGTGGGTGACCTTATGAATGAGGGGAGAGGGACATGATGAGGTTGAAGATCACTTTGACTTCTTTGACCTGGTATGAATAGGTAGATTGGATACACATATAGAAACATAGTGCGGAGGACCAGGATTAGAAAGAATAATCCTGGTAAAATAAACTCAGATTGGGAAAAAAAGAAAGAAAGAAAATTGAAAACACCAGTATAACATTATTAGAGATGATTAGCAGGTAATAATTGCAGTACTGTCCTTAGATCCTGGCAAAGGAGTCCTTGCCCTGGGACCTACAATTGAGAGATGTCTGGTTTGGACAGCTTGGCAAGGACCTCACAGTTCCAAGAAGGATGTGCCCTGAAGTCCACTGCCCATGAATAGATCAACTTGGGGTTCTTGAGACCCTTTCATATCATGATCAAAGGGCCCCAAGCACACTTCTGGGATTGATGCATCCCTCTTCATTGGGTCCATCTTCTGAGGTACCTCCCTTAGGCCCAAGAGATGATCAAATGTTGCAATGATATGGTTGCACACTTCACCTGAGGCATGGGGGTCCTCATGCCTATACATGAGGCCCTGTGTGGTACTGGATAAGGCCAGAAGGTAAAAAAGAAAAGGAGAGGGAACAAATCTGGAATAGTTGCCCCCTTTTGTTATTCTGGAGGGGAACTCCCTGAAACATAAGAGGTTTAAATTTGAACTTGGCCTTCCAAGTTTTTATGGAGGAATACTTTGTTAGAATAGAAGAATCAACTATACATATTTTTAGCAGTTTGTTAGATGGATTTATAATTTTAACATATTTAGAAAGACGATATGTCAACTTCCCTTAGTACTCTTGAATCAAGCCCTGCAAAGATTGAGAGAAGGCTTGCTTAAAGATTGGCTATGGGGCATCTGTTAAGATGTCAGGACTGGAGATAGAGACTTAAAAGTAATAAGCACAGAGACTGTATATATGGAAGAAGTCTCCTTTGGACCAAGAACAGACTGAGAGGTCATTAAGGAGGATTGGATGTGGGACAGACAGAAAGAAAGGAATCAGTGAAGGACTTAACAAGAGCAGTGGTAAATGTAGAATGCTGCTCATACGTGCAATCAGAAAGGTACAACACCATCATGAAAGCCAAGGGAGAGTTTCAAATATAGCAGGATTATTAATAGCATCTTTTTATAGAGAGGTCAACCTGGATGAGAACTAAGAAGTGACCAATATATTCTAAATGACCTTTTAAATAATTGTTGCAATGATATTTTATGGGTGGTCATAAGATCTTAAGGGATTAAGAAAGAAATAAGATACAGGAAAGTGAATTTCATAAGTAATGAATATTTCCATGAAATATTTAGGAGTTAAGGGAATAAAATAAATGAATGGGAAAAATTTTATTAGATAGGAGACAGACTTGTAGCCAATGGTGTAGAAGACAGGAAGACAGAAGATGCAGGAAATGGTAGATAATTAATGGAGCAAGTATCAAGACACTTGGGAAGTGGCAGTATTCATTAAGTGGTTTCAAGTGAGTGGCAATTGCAGGGTCATAGGGTAGCTCTATTTTTAAATTTTTAAGATCTCCACATTGTTTTCCAAAGCTAGAGGGGTGCCTGGGTGGCTCAGTCATTAAACATCTGCCTTCTACTCGGGTCATGATCCTGGAGTCTTGGGATCAGGCCCCCATGGGCTCCCTGCTCAAGGGGGTGGGAGGCTGCTTCTTCCTCTCTCACTGTGTCTCTGTCAAATAAATAAATAAAATTGGGGCACCTGGGTGGCTCAGAGGGTTAAAGCCTCTGCCTTCAGCTCAGGTCATGATCTCAGGGTCCTGGGACTGAGTCCCACATTGGGCTCTCTGCTTGCAGGGAGCCTGCTTCCCCTTCTTTTCCTGCCTATTTGTGATCTCTCTCTCTCTCTGTGTCAAATAAATAAATAAAATTTAAAAAAATTTAAATAAATAATTTTTTTTAAAAGTGAGTGGCAGAGTTAACCTAGAAAGTAGGGGCTGCCATTATAAGTAGTTTGGAGAGAAGTAAGTGATAGAGATTAAGAGAATTTGTACCTGGTGAATCTTCATTGTGTGTGTGTGTGTGTGTGTGTGTGTGTGTGTGTGTGTGTGTGTGTGTGATGTACAGTATGGATTATAAATAGGGATATATCGGTAGCTCAAGAAAAGCAGAAAAATATGAAATCACCAAGGTAAAAAGAGTAGTAAGTTAATTAATTAAGTGAATTAGCGAGCAGTATTGGTCTAGCAAAGGCTGACATATGTCCCAGTTACCAAAGAAATCAGGTTTGGTGATGTCACTTTTTGACAACCTGATTCAGAAAGTCAGGGAATTCAAAAAAAGAGAAAGTGGATTTTTAGGGTTTGTCTATGTTTATTTATTTAACCACCTAATATTTATTGTTTTGCCTAATTAATGACTTAGGAAAGTTTTATTTGGGGAAACTTTATTTGGGGAACTAACTGTACAGTGGCATTAGTACAGAGTAAAGTAATCAAGAAAATTTTGAATAATGTGAATAAACAGTTGAAAGTTTTGATGAGGAGTAGAAAGGAGAGTAAAACCAGATTGTAAACAGATCAGGAACAACTGGAATGTCTCTGCAAAATCTGCCTGGACCAACACAATGTCTAGCAGAGAATAGATTTTATTTTATTTTTAATTTTATTATTAATTTATTATTAAATTTTTTTAGATCATTTTTTGGTTTTGAAGTGCGTTCCATGCCCAGCATGGAGCCCAACACAAGGCTTGAACTCATGTCCCTGAGATCAAGATCTTAGCTGAGATCAAGAGTGAGACAGTTAACCAACTAACCCACCCAGGTGCTCTGAGAACAGGTTTTAAATAACTACTTGATCAATAAGTTAATGAATAAGGTTGGTCTGATGAAAATTAATGGGTCTGATATAAATGATGATGGAAGCAGAGTGAAGTTGGACCTGGAAATCTGGATGGAATTACAGAGAAGACTTGGTAGTAGTGAAGGGTTGGCAGTGGAAAGCTCAATTGAGAATTTAGTATTTAAGACTAAAAGGTTCTAAAAATTGTAGGTACTAATGTGTGGTTGAGATAAAATTGAATAGGGGTAAAATATGTTGCATTTAGTCAGAAACTGTGATATCTGAGTATTGGGCCAGTGGTCTACTGGTTTCAGGAATTCTAAGTGTGAACGGGAACATCCCGAATTTATGTGAGATCATCATGGTAAGAATCGGAACATGTAAAAAATAGGGAAGGAAAAATTAAACGATTCTGGGCAAGCAAAGACTAGTTGGCAACAAGAAAAGGTGGATATTTACTGTATTTTCTGGTTCTGAAATATTATAAATTTGGGGCAATGAACCATCTTAATTTTAGAGTTACTAGAAAAGCTGGATCATCTGAAGGAATCCAGTTTTCCTTTACAGTAGAGGAGCTGTGGCAGGCAGAATGGTGCCCCCCCTCAAGGATGCTCACATCCCAATCACCAGAACCTGTGCATGTATTACCTTACAAGGCAAAAAAGGACTTTGCAGATGTGATTAAGTTTAAGGATCATAAAATAGGGAAATTATCTTGGGTTATCTCAGTGGAGCTGATCTAATCGTATAAGGCCCTGAATGTGAAAAATTTTCCAGCTGTGGTCCAAAATGATGGTTTGAGAGGACCCAGCACCTGCTGCTGGTTTTGGGAAGTAAGGGGCCGTGTGTAAAGGCTGCTATGGTACTTCTCAGGTACAGCCAGCCAGCAGGGAAGCAAAGATCTCAGTCTTGCAAACTGTGCAACACTGAATGTTGTCTATTTCCATGAGCAAGACCCAGATTCTCCCTAGAGTCTCAAGATAAGAACACAACCTGCCAGCACTTCCGTGTTGCCAGTGAGACCCGTGCGGGACTTCTGACCTAAAAAACTGTGAGATAATAAATGTCTGTCGGCTAAGCCACTAAGTTTGTGATCATTTGTTACAACAGCAATAAAAAACAAATACGGGGCCGTTATAAAAATAAATTGAGACTTGAAGTAATTTGCTGACAGAAGAATGGGCATTTTAGAAAAAACATTGAAAATATTTAGGAGGATATTGATAAAAGACTTCTCAGATTTCTAAAAATGTGTGGGTAATTTACTTTTTCAGTGCCATTCACTTTTTGATAAAGTTTATGCTTCCGGCGGTTAAAAGATCTCAAGTTATATGTGTTAAAATAGAAATTAAGTAAGAAGCCAAATGTGAAATGTCAGTTTGACAATTAGTTCTAAAAAATGCTTATATTAACACTATCAAAGTTTAGTTTATTATTTTACTTGATATTATAAAACCCCACCACAAACCATTACTTTTTTATGAAGAAAACCTTTTTTTGTAAAAACAAAATGGGGTTAATTTCCATTGTTATAGAAGATTAACAAAATAAAAATTAATTTTTTTATGTTAGTCACCATACAGTAAGTACATCATTAGTGTCTGGTGTAGTGTTTCATGAAACGATTGATTTCTTGGCTTCCAGTCTACTATTGAAATCTTGAAATGGTCTAGAAAAGATTTAGTCTTAGCGCAGAGTTTAGTCCAGCTCATATGGCAGTCTTGAAAATTTCTCAAGAAAAAGGAATGAGGAAACCAAAAATGTCTCTTTGTTCCTTTTGTGATTTCACAGCAAAGATAAATTTCAATCCATCCATTTCCATTCTAGTTCCACATACCCCACTGGTCTGGGAAAATTGTTCCTGACAGAGGGATGAAAACAAATGAGAACTTGCCTATGTTTTGCTGATGTGTAGGAGAGATCTTTCCCAGAATTTCCTTTTGGCAAAAGCAGATCTTTCAATTTACATAAAAGTGACTGTGTTTTTCCTTTCACTTGTACCCTTTTGATTTACATTCTTCCTTATTGACTCACTTCTTCCTGGGATGTTAAAAATCACTCCTCAGATTCTAGAATGACTGTCAATCCTTTTTGGCTCTTCTTCAGGATCTGCTTCTTCATGACCACACTCATTCAGTCTCAGTTGTTTTACCCCCACATGACTGGCCTGAAGAATGGGGCTCGTTTGGGGTTGCTCTCTGTGGACCTATTCTCTTCACATGTGGGAGAAGTAAAAACATATTTATGGCACAAGAGCCTGTATGGTATTTGAATGCCTAAAATATTTTAAAATGGGATTATTTTTGTAAAAGAGATCAAATGTAGTGAAGTTTTAGCCTATTAGATAGTAAAGTGTCAGTTTTTGAGAATAACAAGGATAGTTTCAGGAAGACGTACAAACAAAATTAATTCATTTTTAAATGTCAACTATACATTTAAACCGATAAAGGAAAGCAGAAAGCAATAATTAAAGGCTCATAGGTTTGGGGACTAGATTAAACAACTGTAGGTATGAATACAAGTTCTATAACAGATTTACTCTGTGACCTTGGACTTAATATGTATCCTTTATTTTTGTTGTTGTCCCCATTTGTAAATGAGGATGGTGACACCTACCCTACAAGGCAGTTGTTGTAAGGATTAAAGCACAGTAGTCCTGAGACAGTGCACAACGGTTTGCCACCCTGTATACTTGTTGAGAATGAGAACTGTTTCTTCTCAACTTTGTTTTTCCCATGTTAAATACAGCAGCCAGCTGGTAAACAAGCAAAAGGTACATACTGAATGACTGAATAAGGGCAGCAGTGTGAATACTCCAGAATAACAGGTCAGTGGGAGGAATGTATTCCTGGTAGGAGAAGCTTACCTGTAGCTTTTCATAGAAAGAGATTTACATGATGCATGGATAGCCAATATTTGTGATTAGATTGCATTCCATGGGAACACACAAGCTGAGCAGGAAGCCACCCAAGACCTTGCTGAGCAATTAAGTGGCAACTGGCCTGGGACTAACAACTCTTATAAAAATAAATAGAAGTCAATAACAATGCCAGTCCCTTTATACTCATTCTTTTTTTTTTTTTTTTTTTTTTTTAAAGAATCAGTGGATCTAGGCTGTTATCCCTTTTATATTATATTGCCTTAGGAACTTATCTTATGCCATGGAATCTTCTTTTGGCATGTTGAAAGACAGTGAATATATTTGATAGAGCAGTTTGGAAATTTTTTTTTTTTATTGTTTTGTTTTTTTTTTTTTTTCCTCTCTGTGAAACCTCTGATCCCAAAGTCTGGAAAAACCTAAATGCTAGACTTGAGCAAACTTAATTGAAATGTGGCTTCAATTTTTACTGTCTCATTCTGACAGTTTTTAAACAGGCTATTAACTTATTTGGAACCCTGGTGCGAGAACATCTTTGAGCCGAAACCTGGAGATCTCTTAATAAATAAAGATGGTAACTCAAAGAATGAAACAACATCATCACTGATCAGGAAAAGATTTATCTTGAAAATAATATTATGGGTTACTGCTAGTATTTTTAAGGTACTTTTTATAGCCAATATGGCTTGCTGTGGACTGCATTCAACCAAAAATGACTCGTAAATATTTTAAGGTCCTATGGTTTGAGGACAGTCAATCAAATTTAAATAAAGTACATGTTTTAAAGTGGCATATTTAAAACTTCAGCTACAAGAGGTCTTCTTTTAGCCCAAGAATGGCATCATGCTTTCTTTAGTGAAGCTAATTGCACCGGGGAATGAATATGAATCACTCTTAATTTTATTAATCTATTTATATTGCTCCTCCGAGTGAATCATCAAAATATGATGACGATCAGGCTTTTAAGAAGTCTGATGTTTTGCTCTTTTTTGTTTTGCAATAGTTTAATAAGGTCATATTATATATTACTTGGGAGTGCCTAGGATGAGTGGGAAAAGTAATTAAAGACTTGTGATAGCAAACATTTTTGTGCCTGATAACATGAGCCCAATGGGTTTAAATGATTAAACAACAGATTTCATTTGTTATTTTGTAGTAATAAATATGATGAACAAGAGAATCAGATTAATTTAAAAAGGAAAACAGCAAATTTGTTTATATCTAATTAAATTGATTCATTAGCTATGCTATTATAACTAGGCCATTAGGAAAGCATTGTTAAATAATTAAATATAGAGGCACTCAATATTATCATATTGCATTTTTTTAATCAAGGTGTCAACTCCAATAATGCAGATAGATGACAATGGGCGAGGGACCCAGGACATAGAAAGCTGACAGGATTTAAGGGCCAGAAATGGTGGAAAAGCAAGGAAGTAAGTAATGAAGAGAAGATTCAGTGGTGAAGGCAGAGCTGGTGTTCTGGAACCAATTCCAAGAGTTTGGCAAAATAGAGGAAAGGGATGAGAAGAGGTCTATAACTTAATATTGAAAGAAAATGTGCCTTGGAGATTGGCATACATTGGTTCAAATTTTAGTTCCACTGACTGCTTACAGCAAGACATCAAGGTAATGCCAGAGCTTGTTTTCTTGTTTGCAAAATGGGATTAATAATGTTTGCCTATAATTTATTTCATGTTTACCCACCATTAGGCATTATCTTTGGACTGATCTCTCGTCTCCAGGAACTTACATTTTAGTAGATGAGAATGTGTACACAATTACTGACAATAGAGTGTGATAAAGGCAGTGCGTATGTAAGGTCCTCTAGCAACAGAAAGATGGGAGGAATGAATTCGGCTTGGATAGGTGAGGGGCGCCTGCACAGAGAATGAGACACTTACCACTTACATACCATTACTGATTATCCAAGGCCAGCACCTGTCTTAGTCTGAGTGGTCACCATAGTGAGATGGCTAAAACAACATAAATCATTTTTCTTACAGTTCTGGAGGCTGGAAGTCCTAGACCATGTGCAGCAATGTCAGGTTCTAATGTGCTCTGCCTGGGTTGAAGGCTGCTGCCTTCCCCCGGTGAGGTCACGTGGTCTTCCCCTTTGTGTGGGCTGGCACATGCACTGAGAGAGCTCCCTGGCATCCCTTCCATTCTGCATAAGGCCACCAGTCTTACCCAATCAGGACCCCACCCTTATGAGCTCATTTAACTTTAATTGCTTCCTAAAATCCCTGTCTTTAAATACAATCTCCTTGAGGGTTAGGGCTTCAACATATGAATTGAAGGGTGGGGGAGAGTCAGGTCAGTCCACAGCAGCACGGAGTTCGGGGGAGGTG
Organism: Spilogale gracilis; assembly: GCA_004023965.1. Classification (NCBI taxonomy): domain Eukaryota; kingdom Metazoa; phylum Chordata; class Mammalia; order Carnivora; family Mephitidae; genus Spilogale; species Spilogale gracilis. The sequence goes on along the minus strand of PITA01003788.1, from coordinate 76,046 downwards.
CCAAGACTGTGAAGACTAATGATGGCTACAGGGTCCACAGAGGCTGAGCAAAAAGAATACAAAGCTCAGACAAGTACTCTAGTCCACCAGGAATTCTCCACCAAAAGAAAAATTCTTCATAATAAGGTGACAATTTTTCTCAGTCTAGGAACTGTTGCATTTTTTTTTTTTTAAGGGCAAAAGACAGTCTCTAAGTATGGTTATCTGAGGCCTTGTGGGGTAGCTCAGTGGGAGCACATGGCAGAAGAAATGATGCTGATATAGAAACAGATGGAGAAATGAGAAGTATTGTCTCATGCATCTTTGATTCTTCTGTGGGGCCTGGTTCACTGGCAGATGCTCAATGTCCGTTTAAGTTTTTAAAAATATTTTATTTATTTACTTGACAGAAACACATCTGGAGAGGGAACACAAGCAAGGGGAGTGAGAGAGGGAGAAGCAGGTTTCCCCCTGAGCAGGGAGCCCGATGCGGGGCTTGGTCCTGGGACTCCAGGACCATGACCTGAGCCAAAGACAGACGCTTAAGGACTTAGCCACCCATGGGGCCCCTCAATGTCAGTTTAATTACCTTGACAGGAAGGAAAAGCCCAATACATTTAAAAAAATATGTGAGGGCACCTGGCTGCCTCAGTGGGTTCAAGCCTCTGCCTTCAACTCAGGTCATGATCTCAGGGTCCTGGGATCAAGGCCGCATTGGGCTCTGTGCTCACCAGGGAGCCTGCTTCCTCCTCTCTCTCTGCCTGCCTCTCTACCTACCTGTGATCTCTCTCTCCCTGTTAAATAAATAAATAAAATCTTTAAAAAATATATGTGGTTTTGGTCCAATGATGACAGAAAGTATCTTCTTTTCAGAAAAAGAAAATTAAATCACTGCTTAATATTCCAGAAGAGATGAGGTATTTGTTAAAGTACCTAAGTTACATATTCCACAGAAGCTCACAAATGTGGAACTCAGTGAAGACTGGGTGCAAACAGAGTGTTGGGATATAAATTTCATTTTCACCTTCTCTTCTGTGCATAAGAGGACAGCACTGGGCAGCCTTCCTTAAGTTAGACTGGACACATGATGGAGGGCTGGCCCATGTGATAGGGGTGGATGGGATACAAGCCACTAGGCAGGCTTGGCTATTAAATATGCCTTGAATGGCCCTCAAACCCTTCTTTGCTACTAGAGGTCACACTTGCCTTGGAGATCACATGCTGCATATTCTGAAGCTATAAAATCATTGAGCTTCATTTAACCTGAACTGGCTTTGTGTTAAGGGATAGGGAAGTCTGTTGCGTTAAAGCCACTTAGATATCAGTATTGGTTATCTTATCCTGACTAATACATTGCCCTTTCCACGTGTGAGGAAAGTTGTTTTCTGTTCTGCTTAATTCTATTTGATTTTAGTTTTCAAAAATATGGGTCCCGAGTTCTTAAACTGATTTAATGACCCCCTAATGGGTCCTGATCCATAGTTTGAAAACACCCATTTAAAGAATGTGAGAGTTCAGACAACGTAATGGGATGCTTGCATTAAAATGATTGAATCACAGGCTTAAAGATTTAGACTCTGGGGCTATGGCTCAGAGAATCACAATTGGGTGGTTCCATTGTCTTTCTAGGTAGCTAAAAGCCTACCCCAGCCTTCTCATCGATTGGTAACAATGGAAACCAACTCTAGAGAATTGTCTTTTTCAAAATGAGGCAAATACTATTAGACCATCATAAATATTAATGAGATACTCAGTAGAAAGGACAAAGAAAATGAGATACCAATTTTCAAATGATTGTGTTTTTGTTACTGTTGTTCTTGATTTGTGACGGCTCTGACTGTTCCGTTTTCATGCATGGTCTTCCTCAGCCTAGGATTCCCAGCTTTTTGCTTCTTATTTCCAGCTTCCTGGAGCAGTTTGGCTGTGGCCCATTCCCAGGAGTTATTACCCGTCCAGCTGCTTTTCCTCCTTGAGGCTTGACTCCTTCAGGATAAACACAAAGCCAGTTAGGTGCTGACCTTTTGATTAACTCAAATACTAAAGTTATCTCTAAGAAAGGTTGTTTGCCCTCTATATATTTGTAGCAAAACCTCTTCTCCTGTGTTCAAGGTACCCTCAACCAAAGAGCTGTTTCCTGAAACTTTGAAACAGCTCTCAAAGAGAAGAATGTTGTTAATGTGACACCTTCACCTCCTTTTGGTTGTTTTTGATTGTTTATTTTTAACTAATATGTTGGTCAAACAAGAGGGTATTGGGCTTAGAGATAGCAGATCTCCATCCCTTCTGAAAAATGTAGTTAGTCTTGTTATTCCAGTATATCCTAGGTTTAGATCAGACTCAGCCCACTACCCTGTATGTGGGTTTCAACTTATTTTGAGCCCTAAGGAGATTTTTTTTTTGTCTATCCTGTCTCTACATGAGAGTTTGATGACAAGGAATCAAGTAACCTTTCTGCTGATAAGAACCTTTATTTAAAACATTTTTTCATTAAGCTATCTCAATATTTCAACATAACATATTAAGAGCAAATTTAAAACAGATTCTGACCTAACTTCTTCACAGGTTAAAATACTCTGATGTTACTTAGTTTGGGGGAGAAAATGACTAGTAAATATTTTTGCCAACATAGTTAAAAGCATGTGGTCTTGCTCTTATGCAAAGATTTCATATTCTGTGAACTTGCAGAACAAGAAGAGAAATAAAAGAAAACTGCATGAAAGTACATGAAAGTACATAAAAGCCACAAAATGTGGGATAACAAGCAAAGGTACAAATAACTGATCTTCAAATATAACATTGCCATTTACAATAAGGCAGAGTCTAAGAGTAGAAGTGATACATTTAAACCAGACATCTAAGGGCAGGATAATAGCAGATATCATGGTAAAATCTGAAGTGTCATTCTGAGGGGACCCACCTCATCACAATAAATTAATCCCTATGACTAGTCCTAATTTGATTATTCAGTGTGATTATTGTGTAAGACCACCAGTAACTGGCATGCACTAGAAACACAGATAATAAGGCTGCAATGGCCCTGATAGCTGCTGGTGTTCGGGAGCAGGAATCATCTGAAGTGTACAACCATGGACATCAATGGCCTTTCCATTGTGGAGAGCAAATGGGGGACAGAATCAAGGACTCTTGAGTGCAGTGCCAAATTAACTGTTTTTCCTTTTACATAAAAGAAAAACCACCAGAGGCTTGAAAGTAGGGTAGAGGCCTGGTGAATTTGAAGTCTGGACACAGTCCTCATGGGAAAAGATGGATTGGATGACTGGAGGTAAGAAAGTCAGAGATAATAATCTAAACCCAGGCTGGGATGTAGAAATGGAGCTAGGGGTAAAGGATTTGATAAGACGGCAACAGCAGAATCGCCCAGGGTAGGGAACCAACTGAATGTGAGAGTGGATGAGGGGCAGAAATCAAGACCCTAAGTTTCCTTTCTTAGTGACTGTATAAATGATCATACAATGAAAAGAACATAGTAAAGAAGTAGGTTTGGGGACAATGATAATTAGTTCAGTTTTGAACCTGTTGAGTTATTTTTCAAGTTAGACCCAATTTATGATGCTCTTTGAAAAGCAGGTCAAAGAATTCAGCTTTGATGCAGTAATTAGACAAGAGCTATTGGAGAGCTAAATTATGGAAAAGTAAAGATGATGTTAAAGTACAACTGATTGTGTACCCATATATCACTTTTAAGAAGAAAAAAGAGATTAAGAAAAATCCATCTTGGAGAGGTAGTGTACAGGTACAATGATAGCAATAGAAAAATTTAACAATAGAAAAATCTCCCACAGAAGGAAGATTTGATGTCATGTCATACAAGGAACACATAACCCCCAACTATATGACATCTGTGTCTGACTAAGAAGTTGACTTCTCCAGATAATGAAATTCTGCAGGTTGGAAAGCTTGGCAGGTAGACCTAATAGGGGATGCCTTTGTAAAAATTATAAAAGGCATCCCCTCCTATGGGAGGCTATAGACCCATATTGGGAGTCATCATTTAACACTGGGAGTATGCCCTGAACTTTGGCTCCCATTTACCCATCTGACCCAGCTTCCCTTTGCAGTGTGGATATGTGGGTGTTGGTGCCAGAAGGAGGATAGATAAGCCGAGGCATTTGACGAGATAAGAGAAAAGGAAGAGAGCCATGTTTTCTTTTTACTTTAAGTAGATAATGGACTGTTTGGGGAAAGGAAGATTAATTTTTTTCTAATGACTTTACCGAGCAGAATTCTGACCAGCAAGCAACTATTTCGAAACAGCAGGTACATTTTTAAGTAAATAAAACTACCCCAAAACATGACTTTCTCAGGAGACAGTGAATTCAATCATTGGTAGTAACAAAATGGAGTCTGGATATCTGCTTGATAAACCTTTTACAGAGGAATTCTTCAAAAATTCTTTCAAGCCTCTGATTTGACGATTACTTGCCAAATGAGTTGTTATAGCCAGTAAATCTGTGACTGGAATTGGGAATTGTTTTGATTCTTATAAGAGGAACATTTCCTCAAATAAAAAGATTTGGGGAAAAAACATATAAGAGCCCCCTACCGCACACTTAATTTTTACTATTTGCATGGTCGTATGATATTTGCTACAGTTGACTATGATTCAACTAAAGGTACCAGATCTGCTTTGACCTCAAAGTTCTATTTGAATGGATTGATTCTTCTAGCAGAAGTTGTGGTTGCAACCCTGATTTAACTTTGGCTATATTATTTGTCTGAATTCCCCAGTTTTTCTAAGTAAATAATTGGATAGCCTAGTATTTGCTTTGTATTTCTGAATTCCATTGCTTTGATTTGATAAACTTAATATCTTGGACATCAATTTTATCTCAAAATGGAGGTGTTCAGTATGTTGAATGAGGACCAGTTGCCTCCATTTTGACCTCAAACTTTCTAGTTGGGTTTTTCTTTCCTACTGACTCTTGGTTCTGGAAGACCCGGGGGGCAAAGCACCCCCAGATGGGAACAGAAATTACTCTCTCAAGTAACAAGGATTACTCTGCACCAATAAGACACCAAACGTGATTGACTCCAAGAGAGTGATGGATTTGACGTTCAATACCTTTACTCACCTTTGACCCATATTTCCCTTGTGTAAACCTGCAAGTATTTTCAGCACTTTGAAGGCAATCTTTGAGACATTGGTCCACTAACATGGTCCACTAACGTGTTGGCCTCACCGAAATAACTCCTTTCTTGTTTCACCACTGCTCATTTCTCTGCCTTTGGAGTTTGTCAGTGGCAAGTGGTCCATCCTGTCTGTTTAGGACCCTGGAGCCAGATGCCCTTGCACTCCCATTTCCTGGCCTCATGGATTGACTATAAATAAGTGTACAGGTATAAACTATATTTAACTGAAGCAAGAAAGTAAGGACAATAAATATCAATGATCTTGTTTTAAAAAATGTTAGATTAATTAATCCAACTAATTTTAGGAAAATGAACTTTCTTTAAAGACTGTAAGTTGATTAAAATCAAGTTTCTTTTCAAAGACTTCTGCAATAGAGAAAGTGGAAAGAAAATGGAGAGAGGAAAACAGCTCACTAAGAAAGATGAAGAGGAACCTGAGCCAGCAGGTTAAGTTACACAGCTAACGTGACTTCTGCCTTTTCAAAGGATAAACAGAAGGTCAAGAAGATAAAAATCTGGCTTCCTGGTTCAGAAGGTTGCTGCTCATCTTGGAACATATTCTATCTTTCAACTAATTAGCCCTCATTGGAGACTAGAAACAAGTTCTAACAGAGTAGAGTGCCTGGGAGTTAATGTTTTTATTTTAACAAAGTAAAATATTATGTCTAGCGATTACATAAAACGATACAGGTTGTCCCACTATCTGGAAGTAGAGCATTCCCATGAAATCTTTCATAAGCCATAAAATGAAGATGTAGCTACCATTAATTCCTATGGAAAAAAATCTGAGCATTCCCAGATACCAAAAATAACCTCTCATAGGCTTTTCTGATACCCTATGACATATCTTGCTAACAAATGCACAGAATAAATCAAGATAAAGCACAGATGCTCATAGACACACTTCAAAGCTATGCTGGCTCCATGTTGAGATGTGGCATGTAGTTCCCAGGGAAGAAGCTTGCAGTGCCAACTCTCACTTGGGGGAGCCGATGCCTCCATGAGGGTTTGCTTCAAAACAAATGCTGAATGCTATTTTTGCTTTTCACCTTTTCTTCATAATAGCAAAATTGTCTTTGGATTTATTTAGCTTAGCAAAAATAGATATTAACGTAGGTCTTTCCCAAAAGTGACTGCAACTGGCTTAATGTGAACTTCAAAAAATCCAGGGATGCCTATACCTATTTTTAATGATTGCTATGTGATTAAAATTGTAGGAAATAAAGAAAAATATCCAAAAGCTTGGTGGTACAGTAAACTTGTAAACTCATGGAAATTCAAATAACTGTATCATTTAAAAAGTGAATTCTAATCTAATTTATGGGAAACCCATTTATCAATAGTCAGTTATAGGATGCCTACCATGTGACAAACACTCAAGATGAAAACTGCAGTAGCAGCAAGAGTACCCACCAAATACCTTTTTTAAAAAAACAGTCATTGTTGTTAGCTTGATGGAACAAGCTAACTGCCCCAAATAATATTTCAGTTCAAATAGCTTTAAGTGACCAGAAACATGCACCTTTACAGTATACCAGGTATTACTGAATTTAGGATACTATCATTGCTACTTAATTAAAAGTACCTTATGTCATCATGCAGAAGAAAAATCAAAATAATAAATACTCTGCCTCATGTGGCAATCTTTCATAGTTTATTGCCATTTGGCATGAATATGGTCTAGAATCAGGTTCACTGTTATAAAGTATTATTGTCTTAGTTATTTATGTGTGTATAACACATTACCACTTGAAGAGTGGGTCTTGTCTGACAGTTCCCGGAGCTGCAAATGCTTGAGGTATCACAATTGTGCTGACTTTTTAAGTACTCATTGCATCAGATTGTTGCTATGTTTCCTTAACGACTAGAAAAAAGCTTTTCTCTACACTTTGGCCATCGCTTGTACTTTAGGCCTCAGAGCTATGTTGCTTATGCTTGTATCTAATGAGGATCTTCCTAAGAACATATCCTTGACCTTCTGCTGACAGCCCCTCCATCACAAGGATGTGATTGTTATATCCACGTGTCAACTTAGCTGGCACCATGGGGTACCCAGAATTTGGTCAGAGATTATCCTGGCGTTTCTGTGAGGGTGTTTGGATGAGATTAACATTTAAATTGGCAGACTCTGACTAAAGGAGATTGTCCTCCATTACATGGGTGGGTCTCATCTGATCAGTTGAAGGCCTGAGTAGAACAAAAAGACCAGCCTACCTGAAGCAAGAGAGAATTCGCCAGCCTGCTGGCCTTCAGACTGGAACTGCAGCTTTGGCTCTTCTGGGTCTCCAGCCCATGAGACTTACTCTGCAGATCTGGAATTTTCTAGCCTCTGTAATCATGTAAACCAATTTCTCATCATAACATCTCTCTCTCTCTCTCTCTCTCTCTCTCTCTCTCTCGATGTGCACGTACACACACACACACACACACACACACACACACACACACACTACTGGTTCTGTTTTGCTGGAGTACACTGACTAATGTGGACAGGACACAGGGCAGGATACTCTGCCATTTTCTCCATCATCCCTGTCTTGGCCCAGGGCATAAATTCTTTCCCTTCTTTTTCTGCCTCAGTCAAAACACCTCTAGTGATTCAACTCTTAAAGTTGATTCCATAAATTCCTCTAACATATACATATATGAATCCTAGAAGTACACATAACCTTTGATGTACATATTTGTATATAAATCATTGTCCCCATTTTGAACTGCCTTCTCATGATGGGTACAGGAAAGTGGAATTCTTGAGTCAAAAGCTATGAGTTATTTAAGGATCTTCATTCATACTGGCAAATAGCTTTCCTCAAACATATATCATTATTGGGTTTTCATTAACAATGAATATTCATACTTTTATAATATGTTGTTATTTTAATTAGCATTTCTTTGATTGCTGGCCAAATGGAACATAGTTTAAAAGTTTTTTGCCCTTATTATTTCTTTTTCTGAGAACTGTATTTTTATATTTTTCTACTCTTTTGTTTTTGGGGGAAATAAAGAGGGTTAAAGACATTAACCCTGTATCTTTCAAATAATTTGAAAATATTATTCTCATTTTGTTGCTTGCTTTTATATTTTTATGAGTTTTTTTATAAAAGAAATATATATTTGTTGTAGAAAATTTAGAAAATACAGAAAATCACATAGGAGGAAATAGAAATTACCCAAATTACCCAGACATGATTATTACCAACATTTTGCTTTAAATTCCTCTAATCTTTTGTTGTGGATATATAGAAATAAATATATACACATAATTTTTAAAGGAAAATATAGTGATATTGCATATTCTGCTTACAACATTTTCAATTTTTACTCCAGGATATATAATCAAAATCTTACCATGTAGTTCTTTTTTTTTATATAGTGTGATTTATTTGACATATCTTCTGTTGGAGATTTTTGGTTGTTAACCAATTTTTACTGTAGTAAACAGGAAAAAACATCCTGGTAAATGAATTTTCCTATATATCAGTAGTAAGAAATTATAGAATTATAATTTCTTATGAAAAAGATGCATATTTTGAAGCTTCTGATACATATAACCAATCTGTTCTCCAAAAGAATTCATAATCCTCTAGTAATATAAGAAGATGCTCATTTCTCTATACTCCCTGTAATACTTGGTATGATTATTAAAAACAGCAGCACCATATTGAGGGCATGTATTGCATGGAGCACCATGGGTGTGGGGCATAAAAAATGAATCTTGGAACACTGAAAAAATAAAATAAAATATTAAAAAAAACCAGCACCACCAGAAAATAACTTTGAAAATATGTAGGTGAAAATGAGCATCTGTGATGCATTACCTTTGCTTTGACGTGTATTCTTGTATTTATTCAAATAACTATGGGACACCACCACACATCAGGCAGTGTTGAGTTCTGAGAAATCAGTAATATCCTTCCTGAATCATCATTTCCATTTCTTGGGTAAAAAGACATTCATGACATATACTTTCCCTTTCAAGTATCCAAGTATCTCGAGAATACACTGTATCTTCTCTATTTCTCAACTACAGTATAGTTATTCCAATAGGACATTCTAACCAGTGTCTGTGCTATTATGGCCAACACTCTAATGGGTGGTTCCGTCTGAGTAATATTTTCCCTTTCTTTCTGATGCATTCCTGACTTTTGTTGAGATGATGTAACACAGAAGGTATGGACAAACCAGTTGTACGATGAGCCTCTGAGACTAGTTGTGAAATAAAATTGAAAGGCAATTTGATATTGTAGAAAGAGGTAGATTTTGAGTCAGAAAGGTCTTAGTTCTCGCACAGTAACTTTGGACAAATTACTTAGTTGCTTCTTTTGTGAAGTGTGACTCACATAACACTTTCTCATTGAATAAAAAATTCCAGAAGAGTACTGGCTGCTGAGTAGAGCTATGGATTTGGGGGTTGTTTCAGTCAGACCTCATTTGCTACTCAGTCTGTCTCCTTTCACCAATCTTCTTTTCTTGTTTTATACCTGTATCTTCCCAGGCATCCTCAGTCTTCCTGCTGGCCCTGGAAAACGTGGTTCTCCATTGAAGATGACCAGTGTGTGCTTTCTTTTAGAAACGACGCCTTATATTATGAACCTGTCTTCACCCTGCTCACATACAAATCCATGCTCTGACCAGACTTTGTTTGCCACAGTGATAACTAATTATCAGGAAAACTTTGAGCTCTTTATGGGCAGAAAACATGTCTTCTGTTTTATCTGTCTTTCCATCCACAGTGTTTACCTAGCAGTGTCAGGCACTCCATAGGTCCTTAATAACTATCTATTGAATCTGAATTATTCATCTGAACTTGGATTTAAGAATTTATGTGTTCAATCTCAAGAGTGTTTTGTTTTGTTTTTCATTTCCATGCCCATGTTTTGTTTTGTTTTTCATTTCCATGCCCTTCTTTTGGTTCATCTGAACATGTACTGTGTTACTATCAAGACTGAATCCAAATGTCACCTTCCCTGGGAGGCCTTGTACAGGTTCCTGTGGAAAAAATTAATCACATATCAAGGCTCTCCAAGCATTTTCTTTGCTTATTTTCATCATCTTCTTCTTTGGCGGACTCTGATCTCTTATTTATCTTTGGATTCCTAGTGATCAACATGCTGACCTAAGTGCTCAATAATCATTTTTCTGGATTGAATGGTGGGAGAAGCTATGCTTAATCATTCCCATCACTTTAAATTTCAGGTTGTATAAAGAAAAAGTCAGTTTAAAATGTAAGTAAATGAACAGTAAGTAAAAAGATGAAATGTGCAATAATGGGGGAGTTCAAGAGATGGGGAGATAGAATAAGTTTTAATTGGTGGCTCCATGGCTTATGTTTACATGTACAAGGGCCAACTTTCCCCTTTCTCTGGCTGCCTCGAGTCTCTCTCTGGTGCCAGAAGGAAACCCATAAGGGCCCTGGGTGGTTCAGTCAGTTGAGCGGCTGCCTTTGACTCATGTCACGATTCCAGGATCCTAGGATTGAGTCCCACATTGGGCTTCCTGTGGGAGCCTGCTTCTCCCTCTCCCTCTGCCTGCTGCTCCCCCTACTTGTGCCCCCTCTCTCTCTCTGTGTCAAATAAACAAATCTTTAAAAAAAGAAGAAGGAGGAGAAGGAGGAGGAAGAAATCCATGCGAGGTGGCAGCACATTCCATGTAATTTACTATTTTAGAGATAATGCTCTTCTTTGCTTATAACACACTGCTCTCCATCGATGATGGAATTCTTGGGACCGTGGCAGACTCATGGCAGATATTTATGCTTCTCAAAACACATTCAGAGCCCTCTGCAGAAAAAAAATGGCCCTGCTGAGACAAGTCCATGAGCCTTCCTTACGTAACTCATTAAGGAAGTATGTAGGTAACCAGAGCTGCAGTGGAAAGGCAGAGAGATAAATAAGATCAGCTTCAGAATCCAATTGCTGGTCTTGAAAATCTGTCACATTTCCTTGCAAGATATTATAACTTTGTGTTGTTATTAAATTTAATGATCATACTTTTGATTCAACCTCTCAATTTAAAGATTGAGGTGTTTTCTGAACCTTAATTTTTCTAAGGCTTTTAGAAGATATTTAACCTTTTCCTTGTCAGTATTTCTGAGAAATTTTTGTCATATATGGTTCTAGACCATCACTGAATCTTTAGGCATATCTTCCTTCTTAAGTCTTTATTTTGTACTTGAATGCCCATTTCTCATTTGTCATCTTTGAAACACTGGACCAAATCGAACTAGCAAGCAAGCAAGTGTTGGTGGAGGTAATTTCCCCAAGGATATCTCTCAGGAGTTGCACTGTTAATAGAAAGGTGGACATAGCCTCAGTTTTCCATTGCCCTAATATTCGTTTCTCAGTCACAGTGGGCTTGCAAGAATAAAAATCAACTTTGAGAAAAAAGAAGTTAGACTTGGAAAAATTTTTGTTCCTCTTAATATTTCTGGTTTGACTTCAGGAAAATAAATGAATGTTACTGTTTTCAGACATCAAGTCATTTTGGGGTTTGAGTCTTCGACCAGTTATCCATCCACATGTAGAATCAACATAGGCAAGAAAGGAAAGAATAGGGGACTGATTACTTAATTTTTAAAAATAAAGCTGATGAGACAGCAGCAAATGATATTCAATCCTATTAAAGAGACTAAGCACAAACCTTAAAAATTTTTTTTACATTCTTTGCATTGGGATTGTGTGATATGGTTCTACAATTCAGGAGATTGGAAATTACAGAACATCTGCAATGAAATTGGTTTTCTCTGGAAAACTGATGAATCACTTACTGCCAATGACTTGAAGGAAAAGCACTTGTTTATGCCCTTATGTAATGAATTTTTATGAGGTGAAGTTTGCTGTTTATAAAAAATATACTTTAAGCTGCTGTAGATGTAAAATAATAGAATTCAGAATTCAGAGCAATGCATTACTGCAAAGACAGTCACTAGCAGAATATTATCTGCTTACAGAACACCAAAACAGGGCTATTACTTCTATAATGGAATTAAAAAAAATCTCATCTACCCAGTTGGATTCTAGAAGAAAAAGTATTTAAAGAGACATAGCTGAAATTGACAGCTCCAAAACTGCATGTATTTTCAATGAAAAGTTATTAATTCTCTTATTGTGCTCCTGAATTCCAACTGTGTTTTCCCTCAAAGCAAGAACGCCACAGAACATTTTAAATTAAAAATGGCACTCCTAAGATACACTACAAAAGACAACTGGGGGGCAGGGTGCTGTCCTCTCTACACTGTTAAAGAAGGGCTTGTAGAAATTTCCCCACAATAATACCATCAGTAGCTCTGCTCAATATTTGTGAGGGGCTTCATGATCAAACCCCAAACTCTCTTGCCTTCTTCAAACACTTCCTAAGCAACTGCACTGTGCTGGTCACACTTTTTGGGTGTCGTGCTGTGACAGAGACAGAGAGACAGAGTGAGAGAGATACAACTTCTGTCCCCTTCAAGCCCACATTCTATTTCCCTGCTTGAGAAAGTTATCTAGTTAAAATTGAGGAATATTCTAGTAGGTTTGAGAAGAGGCTCTAAGAAATATCACATGCAATATCAGATGGGGGGAGACTTGCTTTTAAAGAATATATTTGCTCCTTTGCATTTGATTGGGAGTAAAGCATTTTTAAAGCAATTGACCATACTGTAGTATTTTATAATTTCTGTTCACTAAAAAGGCACTTTTAAAAATTGATGTGGATTTAAAAGAATAGAGGCTATTAGGAGAGGATACTATTTCCTGAATGCTTAGTGAGATATGATTAGTAGGGAACCATCCTGGAGACTTCTCAGTAGAGTAGTCTCTGGTTCACTTACTCAGAATTTCAACTATGTAGATAAAGTATCAGCTGAAGTTCAAGTTTGCAATATGTCTTACTAGTAAACCAAACCATAAAAATACCTCAGAAATATCAGCACTTTTTGCGTCCACATCTGGAAGGAATACAGAATCTTGGGTCAGATCCTGGGTCTTGATTCTTAGTTGAGGAAATACAGGCATCTTATAGGCTTAGGCGAACTGTTAATATAAAATATTCATGTCAACTGTTTTGATCTAGTGCATGAGTTCTAGATATTTTAAAGTAAGTAAACTACACTTATTTAAAAACACATTTATTTATAAACATCAAATACTTTGGAAAAGGGAAGCGGCACTTTTTACCTTTTTGTTGCATATACTTCTAAGTGATTAAAATGTATATATTGTATGGAGTCAAATTTAATATTTAATTTAAAATGTCTGAAATAATTCAGAATCTTTCAACAGTAGTGGTTGGCCAGAAAGGCAGGATTTTATTGTCATGCAAAAAATGGACACTCTAGGATTTTTTAGGATCTTACATCTCCTATAATTTACATTTTTAACTTGTTTACTAGTTATGCAGATATTTTAGCTTTGAAATGAACTGAAACAAAATTGGCCACGAGATTTTAAAGAAATAAATAACTGGTTTTAGTGTAACGAAAAACTATTACATGCTCAACAAAGAAAGTTTGGGAAATAAAGAAAAAAAATGTGAAGGTTAAAGTTGAATAGTTAAATAACCCAGAGAAATCTGTTGTAATATATGAGAATGCCTGTTCGTCTAATGATAAGTGCCCGTTTGTCTCGTTTCAAGATATATACGCATCTGTTAAGATCTTATTGTATTTAATATCCAACTTTTCATACTTTCCCATGTAATTGAAATTATTTATATATATTTTTGCACAATTTTTTCACAGTATTTATATGACATTGAGTCAATTAAATAGCTATGCTATTGTAGTTCCCTATTATTGAGAATTTGTGTCATTTCACATCTTATAAATAGTGCTATAGTGAAAATCATTTCAGTAAATCTATTTTCAAATTCTTTTTAATTTCCTTGAGATAAATTCTTAAGGTAAATGGATATAAACATGTCCATACCCATATGATTTTAAAATTAGCTTTACTTATCTTAGTAGATTTAGGTCTTATTGGCTCTGGAATTTCAGCGCAGGATGGGTTGAATCTGTAAGTGAGAGCAAGTTACTCTACTGTCAAACAGAAGGAAGTGAACTACCTACTGAATAGCATACTCTTGGATTTTCTGGCCTCAGGAGTGACTTGGATTAGTCTTGTCTGAATTGTTCTTATTGGCAGAAAACAACTCAAGGTAGTGTTCAAGGAAGGCCTTTGGACAACATGATAATGATGCTACTTTTAAGAAAGATGACATTTTAACACCATAAGCTTTGTCTTGAAAATATCAAGAGGGAAGTGACAACCTGGGAACAGAGAGCCACAGTCTGTCTTGTTTCATGATTTACATACTCTTTGAAGGAATAAAAACCCTAGATACACAAGCGAAATACTTGTCAACTTACTTGTTGATGAACATAAACATATTCTGTATGCTAGCTTTAGCTGGAAAGAACCATGGAACATCAGTTCTCTAGATAATACAGCCAATTGTTTTGGCTAAAAAGTCTGCTTGGAATTGTTCTGTTGCTGAAAATATCTTTCCTTAATTCAGTTAACACTTCACTTATTAAGTACTATTAGGAAAACTAGCTTTTTGTTAAAAGCAAATGTTCTAAGTGAATCAGGTTTTTTGCCCCAAAGTGCCAACATATTTTGAAGCCTTTCTCAAATATAACCATACTAATGTTCCTGTGTTCTTAACCAAATTACAGAATATAAGGTACCCTTTATTGATGATCCAAGGTCATTTTTAAAACAATTGTAATTATTCATTTGGTCCTTAGAGTCCGTGTGTTCCTGCCCTGTCACCAGATTATAGGTTTTTTTTCATTGATACCAGTTTTTTATTATTTATAACTGTAAACATATTTGCTTTCATCAGTTTTCTCCCTCCTCTCACCTGCTATTTTCAGTCTGTTGTTGCAAGTTCATTAGAAGTTTATTCAAAATAAAGCAGCTTCTAAATGGGGACTCAAGGAAATACCTTGAGTAGAGCTTTGGTGTGTGGAATCTATGAAAATATATTTTGGTTTCCTACAGCTTTGTTTACCTCCAGGTTCCTGACCATTTCAGATACTGACACTGTTAATGTACCACAAACCTAATAGATATGATAATGATCATCAGTTGTACCAAAGTGTCTTTGACTAGGTTTTCTGGCTTTTACTCATACCTCTTCATACATTAATCACAGGGATCCTTTAAAAATAGGACCTTGTAACTTCTTTGCTTCCTCATACTTAGAAAAAATCCAGATTTTTTTTTATCATGCCCTGCCTAGCCTGACCCTGTGCCCCCTCACCTCACCTTTCTCTCATCACTCTATTTCTTAGTATTCCTCAACCAGTAATGGACTCTCATCTCAGAGCTTGGGTACCTGCCATTTCCTTATCTTGGCACCTCTCCTCTGCTTTGCTTTCCCCCTAGTTCAGTCAGATCTCTTTTCAAACTTCAACAGCATCCTTTGTCACTCTCCATCCCCTCAGCCTGTTTTTTCTTCAGAGTACTTCCAACATCGGAAATTATCTTACACATGTGTTTATTGTCTGTTATTCCTCCACAGATGTAAAGAGCAGGGTTTATTTATGAGTACATCTCTGCCTACAGAAGAATGCCATCAGGGGCTTAGTAACTTTTGATAGAAGGTTGTTATTTAATTCCCATTACAGTCCTAAGAGGTAGATATTCCTGAATATCCATTTTATAGGTTGACCAAATTGAATCTTAGAGGAGTTAAATACTCTTACCCCAAACCCACTGAGTTCTGAGGCAAGGGAGCAGGACATTCTTTGGGTTAGCTTTGACTAGTATGTATTTTAGATATGATCACTGAAGCAAATGGGTACATTATGTACACAAGTAGCAAATCTGATTGGAGAACAAGTTACAAGGGAGAGAAAAAAAAACAAAACAAAACTGTTGAAGTTTTTATTTTCCCAAGGGGAGATGCTTATAAGTGATGCTTAGGTTCTTGAGGCTAAAGCAGAAATGTATCATGTAACTAAATATGACCCAGTTATACTGAACCTTGAGCCCTGAGACCACTGGGCAGTAGGTACAGAAGCACCAGTGTTAGAGCAAGTCTCCTGGCAGTGCACAGGGAAGCAAGGAACCAATGGGGTCTGGGACTGTCAGAGCATTTTCTTTTTTTTTTTTTTTTAAGATTTTATTTATTTATTTGACAGAGAAACACAGCTAGAGAGGACACAAGCAGGGGGAGTGAGAGAGGGAGAAGCAGGCTTCCCTGAGGATGGAGCCCGATGTGGGGCTCAATCCCGGGCCTCCAGGATCATGACCTGAGCTGAGGGCAGTCGCTTAACCAACTGAGCCACCCAGGCGCCCCAGGGACTGTCAGAGCATCTTACCTAGCAGGCCTAGGCCTCTGCAGTGAGTTGGTAGTTCCCTGAGGCAGCACTCGAGTACAGAAGTCAGTCATAAACTGAATGATTTTAAGTTGAACGCTTCCTGCCATTAGCGTGTTTGTGCTTATAAGCAAGAACAAGAAAAATGCAAAACTGTAAAGAAAAATAATGCAAAGACAGTATTTGCTGTGATTGACACTGGGCTGGTCACCCAGCTCCTCCAGGGATGGACGTGTTGCCCAGCTGGGGGAGTGGGGTCAGCAGGCTGCCTCTGATAGTCAGCTCCTTTAGGGTCTGGCTCAGCTGCAGAGTGCAGTCACGCTCCAGGTCACACCATTCCCAGAGGACATGGCCAGTGACAGAGGTGTAGGTAAAAAGGCCTGGGCACCTGGGTGGCTCAGTGGGTTAAAGCCTCTGCCTTCAGCTCAGGTCATGATCTCAGGGTCCTGGGATAGAGGCCCACATCGGGCTCTCTGCTCGGCGGGGAGCCTACTTCCCCCTCTCTCTCTGCCTGCCTCTCTGCCTACTTGTGATCTCTGTCAAATAAATAAATAAAATCTTTAAAAAAAAAAAAAAAAAAAAAAAAAAAAGGCCTGACCACTTTGATCCAATCCAGGCCCAAGTACTTCAAGTCCCTTGCAACATGTACTTCTGCAGAACTCAATCTCTGATATTAGGTTTAGTTTTTCAGCTAACAAAATGTCTGTTAGTACACTGGCACTAAGAGTGGTGGGTTCTGGTTATCCAGTGATGAGCCAGAACAGTCACACTCCCTGACCTCCTATGGCTAATCACTCAGTGAAGGGGTAGATGTTTAACAAAAATAAAAAAAAATTTTTAAAAAGGGGCGCCTGAGTGGCTCAGTGGTTAAGCGTCTGCCTTCGGCTCAAGTCTTGATCCCGGAGTCCTGGGATCGAGCCCGCACTGGGCTCCCTGCTCAGCGGGAAGCCTCCTTCTCCCTCTCTTACTCCCCCTGCTTGTGTTCCCTCTCTAGCTGTGCTTCTCTCTGTCAAATAAATAAATAAAATCTTTTTTAAAAATTAAAAAAAAATGGCACTAATGGTACTAAGTGCCATTAGTGTCTGGGAAAACATAAAAGCCCCATAATATTGACAACTCTACTAGCATATACATAAGTACTATTTTCATGTTAAAGTGATAACAATATGGGTATTTACTCAGAGAGCACTTTATCAAAATAACACTATGACAAAATTGTTGGTATAACAAAATGTTTATTTTTTAATCCTTTTAAATCTACAATCTAAGTCAACCATTCAGTCACTTACATCATCACCAACTTAGACGGTAAAATTAAAGAGCACATACAGACTTTTGATATTAAAAAGGCAAATGTGGACTCTAGTAGGGATCTGTTGATTCTACCTGCCCACCATCCACTAGTCTTACGACACCTGAGTTCCCTATGGTGAATTGCCTGCTCTCCTACTAGGGATCCAAACGGTACACATCTAGGAATCAAGATTAGTACTTTTCTGTCTGGTTCACAAATGTGTAATCCCAAGCAGACCAATGACAATGAGATCCTGGACTTAGCTGGAACTATTACTCAAGAAGTTCTCATTCCTGGGGGATCAGAAAGCTTGCAAAATATCAGTCTGGAGCTCCAGGTGGCCATTTTGCCTGAGAGTGCAGCCAACTGAACCCCTCAAAAACAGGTTTCAGAGAAAAGCTTAAAATTACAACTGAGGCACTAGATCTTAAGTCTCAAAAAAATAGGGTCTTATCACAGTCAGATTATGATGTTATAATGCCATCTTTGAAATAAATACACACTGATCCCAGAGTCTCCAAATGGTTTTAGAATCTAACCTCTTTCTAGGAAGTAGCAAAATGAAAGAGCATTTTTAGTATTCTGACAAAAGCTGTCCATTATTCTCAACACTAAAAATTAAATGCAATGATTTAAAGAAAAGTAACATATTATTGCTTACATAATATATTTAGAATCATGTGGCTTCTAGTGATTAGAATTTTGTCATGCTTGGAAAGGAAGAGAAGACAGTGGCTGAGAAGCATATCCCCTCATAAAAGACACCTGAACAGTATGTTTAGGATTCCTAATATTAAGGATTTGAACATCATACAGTTTTCCTCAGAGGAAACAATCTTAGTTTCTAAAGTGCATTCACTTCTGACATCTCAATTCCTGATTTCAGTGGCTGCACACTATGTACCTCTGTGCCACACTTGGGACAAGTAAAGTACATGTCAAAAAGGAAACTACTTTTAACACAGTAGTAACAGAAGATATGCTCACATCCTATGGTGTGAGGCATGGTGGGCCACTCTCCACACAGAGAACACTGTTTGCCACTGGTGGATAATGTATTATCACTATTAGGAGCATCAGTAAGAGGAATACACCAAGAAGACAACTTGGCTTTCAATTTCTGGATATTAATAAGTGGTAAGAGAAAAATCAGAAACTCAGCAAAACCATGCCAGAGAAGTTCCCTATTCATATACTCAAAGCCAACTTCACGTATGTTTGGGGGCTTGCAAAATACAGAACGAATGCCTAGGAGACGTTCTGTCAAAGTTGCAAACTTGCCCCTCTGAAGGAAGATCAGGAAATTAATCAGCCCACCTAACTTAAAAAGTCCAACCATGATATTCATACACTGCCTAGCTTTCCCAAATGATGCCAAATGACGGTTTCGAAACAGGTCATAGCAGCGCTCTTCCAGCCATGTCCCGCCAATCGTACACACAGCATACCATAGCTTCTGATTCTTACTTGGTGGCTGGTACCTCAGCTTTGGGGAAAAGTCATTTTTATACTGAATATTCAAAATGGATTGTCCAACGGTGGCATTTTTAGAATAGATGGTGAATCGCCACAAGAAAAGCCACAAGACTGCTTTCACCTCTGGTTCAAAGTGGGCTAATAGCCCTGGCTTAAATCCATGAAAGCACTGAGAAAACTGGGACCAAACTAGGTGCTCGAGGGCCTTGTTTAGTTCAAGTGCATCCAGCTGACTTATTCTTAGCACTCTGTTTGTCCTTTTTGTGTTCTCTTCTCTGGAAGCCATGTCTTCTTCTTTGAGGGTCTCTAGGGGTAAAGTACAATTAGGGAACATGAAACATTTGCAAACTTGTACCATCTCCTCAACTTACACATCTAAAACTACAATACAGAAATGACTGGGGCCCACTGAAGATGGAGCTGGCAGAAGGTGTCAAACAGCAGTGAATAATCAATCACTTCTTACATGGCACCTTCTCTTTCTCCCCCCACTCCTCTCTCTCTCCCATCTTTTCTTTGCTATTCTTCTTTTTTTTTTTTTTTCCTTTTTCTGGACCCCCCCCCTCATCAAAGGAATAACAGGCTGTAACAAGTTGTACTCTTTCCACAAATTACCTCCAAGTAATCTTCCTTGGTCATTTTAGCAGAGAGATAATAAAATCCTGATACTAACAGTGATGAAGCTAAATAATAACATGACTAATGGAGAAATACATGAACTTAATAAATACAGTGAACTCTATGGAACATTCCAATGGATGATAAATTAAGACCTCAGGTTAAGTGCCAGCACTTCTACTGACTCCAAAGGTATATATTTTTTCCAACAAGTCATTTAATCTTTCTAACGTTTTATATCCATAAAGTTAGGAGAAAAAATTAAATGAACAATCAGTGTTTATTATGCTATCACACTACAGCAGAAAATAAATACTAGCACAAAGCAACATGAGTGCAGAAGTGCTATTATTCAGATATTATTCAGAAGATACACATGATATACAGTTTTCTAAGAAAACTATGATGTAAAACTATATACTAAGACCATTTCATAAACTAAGGAATCACAGAGGTACTAAGGGGACAAAAATCTTTTAAAATGAAATAGAAAAAACTGATTAGTGGTTAGCTAGGTATGACTGACTCATTCAAGACACACTTATTAAATGCCTATTATGTACAAGCCACAGTGATTAAAACCGTTAGTGGCTGTAATCGTCAAGAAGTGTTCAGGAGCACCTGGGTGGCTCAGTAATTAAGCATCTGCCTTTGGCTCAGGTCATGATCCCAGAGTCCAGGGATCGAGCCCCACATCCCTGCTTCTCCCTCTCTGTGTTTCTCTCTGTCAAATAAATAAATAAATAAAATCTTTTTTTTTTTTTCTTTTTTTAAAAGAGTCCAGACCAGTTTAGGTATTTTACTTATTATTTAAAAACTGGTAAATCCAAACTATAACAAGAAATCTGTTTCAATTTAGTTTCTAAAATGAGCCCTGAACACATGGAGCTTGATACTGATCACACATGACTTCTGGACCTTTGAAAGACCTAGTGCGCTAATTTAACACTAAGTCATAGAGGGAGGCAGGTATCCCACTTAAGTTCATTGTCTCTGACAATATGGCAGTTGTGGTCTTGGACAAGTCACTTCATCTAGTTCTGCTTTATTTTTTCCACTTACAAATTTGAAGGCCTGAGATTAAATGACCTCTAAGGTTCTCTCAAATTCTATTTATGATTTTTGCTAAAAAGATATTAAATGTAATTTCTTACAAGTTAAAGGACTGCAAGGTTTATCCTAAAATAAAGTTGTACCTCTTGAAATGGGAATGTCTTTGACAATTAAAGAGGTTTTTTTTTCTGACAATTAAAAAGGTTTTGCAGAGGGATGTGACTTAGTGGCAGAAGACTACATGCTTAACAAGTTCAAGCATAGGAAACAAAAGTGCTTACTGAATAATAGCATTTACTGCTGCTTTCTTCTCAGTCTAGATACTTGATAGGAATGCTTCTCTCCCATAAACGTCGTCTACCTTCTGGGGTGATCCCACCTATTTCCCTTTCCTGCAGCTCCCTCAAAATTTCACAGCCAGGGCTTTTGGTGGGGCGATTTTTCCCGCAAGTTCTGTAAAATTCTTGCCTCATACTAGCCAGGAGCTACAGGAAAAGAAGAAGGGGGTCAGAACCGAGGTCCCTTTCTTCTCTACAAATCTCATCAATCCCCAAGGTTCTGCTCTTTGCCTCAAGTATTTTTCTAATCCATTCACTACTCTATCCCCTGCAGGCCTCTTCCTAAATTCAGCAGCTCTCATCTCTCTGTTAGATTGCATCTAATTGGTCTATCCCACCTTTTGCCTTTTTCAATGCATTTCCCATACTGCAGTTGTTCAACACACAAGCCTCCCAAACTACCCCAGCTTGCCTTCCTTCCTAATCTGCTGACCTCTAGCCATCAGGTGGCCCCTTCTCTTGCTCCCTAGTGAACATTTATGGCCTGTTCCCTCCATCTGGAATAGTATGTTCCTGTGCTTTACTTGAAAAATTCAGTGTTCAGCTTTTAAGTACTACATTTGTAATAGTGGCTTAGGCATCACTTCCTTCTGACTCTTCAAACTTGGGCTGTCTGCTTCTTCCAGCTGTTCCCTCAGTACTCCATTCTTCCACTTTCTTGGCCTTTATGTACTGTGCACAGGCTACTTTTTAATTGTCTATTTCCTCTACTAGAGGATAAACCCTGTGCAAAGATTGAGTCTTGTCACAGTTGAATCTTAGCAACCAGCACAGCACCCAGTACACATAATGCATACTATACAGACTAGATGAATAGGATAAAATCAGGGGTAGGTGAAGGACAGAAAATACTAATTCCTACCGAGTAGCCTTTAAAACTATTTCAAATTATCATATCCAGACCACTGATTATTACCCTTTTTTAAGACTGTAAATATTTATTTGAGAGAAACACAGCTAGAGAGGGAACACGAGCAGGGGGAATGAGAGAGGGAGAAGCAGGCTTCCCGCCGACCAGGGAGCCCAACACGGGATTTGATCCTGGGACTCCAGGATCATGACCTGAGCTGAAGGCAGATGCTTAACGACTGAGCCACCCAGGCGCCCCTGATTATTACCTATTTCAACACACTTGTTGTACATCTGCTGTCTATCAGTTACTGATATAACAGTAAAACTGACTAAGTCTCAACCCCTTGTGGAGACTATACCGTAGTGAGGTAAGGGGTGGGTACAAATGTGCTATTTACAATAATAAACAGGCAGTTACAATAAGGTGTTAGAAGTGATATGCAAGGGGAAATTCAGGGCATTATTTTTGTCACTGGACCTCAGAAGGTCAGAGAAAGCTTCAAAGAGATAATATCTAGGCAACTACATGAAAGATTAACAGTGTCAGTGTAGTAAAGGAAGGTAAAGGGATGCTATTCCAAGCAGAGAGAGAGCAGGTGACAAGGACTGAAGGTACAAGGACAGAAGGCTAGAAAGGAAGACAGTAACAATAAAGGCCAAATTGAAGAGGCTATATTTTATCAAAATGTTAATGGGGAGCCACTAGATACTTTATGAAAAGAACTAGTCAAATTTGCATTTTAGACAGCTTCTTCTGGCCACATTCAGAATGGATCTGAAGCTGAAAAGACTCGAGGCAGAGAGACCAGTTAAGATGACTGCTATATGATTATTGAAGTGACCAATGAGAAAGTTCCATTGGTCTAAATTATAAGGCTATCAGTAGGGATGGAGAAAAGTAGGTATCTTTAAAACTATGAGAAGTTAGAAGTGACACAACTTAATGAGAAATAAGCCAAGACTAACTGACTTGAGTAACTGAGTGGATGGCAGTCTAATTCTATGAGACACATGCAGTGATACAGGTTTCAAGGGAGAGGTCATAATCACTGCAGTGTTACAGATCTGAGAATCCTCAGAGACAGCTAGAGTTCAGTAGGCAGTTGGGTGGAGATAAGAGAAAAAATCTGGGTGGAGATTTTGAGTGCAGGGTCCCTCTCCTAGAACTAATCTCTTTAAATCCACTTGATCTACTTAAACACTAAGATCAGGAAGGCAGTGAACTAAGCAAAAGCAGTAGATCCTCCCCACCTAAAACATGCTCAGCTTTCTTTGTAATAATATAATTTTATTCTCATAGTTTTCCTGTTCCAGCTAGCATGGCTGTTCAGCGGTTTTGTTCACTGGTATTATGTACATCTTTGGGCTTTCAATCTTTCTATGCTGTGGTTTTCACCATTAGTCCTATAGTTTCACTATTCTTCTTGGCTACTTGTTTTCAAACCTGAGCATTTATCGTGACCATTTGGATTTCTTAGACTGTAGTGTCTCAGTTCCAGAGTTTCTGAATCAGTAAGCCTGGAATCTGAGCCAAGAACCTGCATTTCTTTTTTTTTGAAGATTTTATTTATTTATTTGACAGAGAGAAACACAGCTAGAGAGGGAACACAAGCAGAGGGAGTGAGAGAGGGAGAAGCAGGCTTCCCGCCGAGCAGGGAGCCCGATGTGGGGCTTGATCCCGGGGCTCTGGGATCATGACCTGAACCGAAGGCAGTTGCTTAACCAACTGAGCCACCCAGGCGCCCCAAGAATCTGCATTTCTAACAAGCTTCCTGGTAATGTTGAGAATGAATGGGCTAGTCCACTTCAAAGCGAACTTCGTTAATCTTTCTGGCATATCTACCATCTACAGAGCTCCATGCTGCCTGCCAGCCCTCCCACTCATTTCTGTTTAGTTCTCATCCCTATATCCACAGTGGCTGTTACAAATTTCATACTGACTCTGGCTCTCCCTTTCTACGGTTAAGTAGATCCTGTGAGATTAGAGACTACTCCATGAATTCCACAAACACTATGAGCATCAAAACATCCTAGCCTTGCTGGGTGCTTGGGATGCAGAGATAAACAAAACACCCTGGTTCTCACTTAAGAACCCTAAACCAAGGTCTAGTAAGGGAAGCAGGCAAGTTAATAGACAACTAGGGTAGTAACAGAGGTATATGGTATCACAAGTTCTCAAAAACAATAAATAACATTTTGAAATTATCTCAACAGAAAAAGAATTCCAAAATCCATGCAGAAATCACCAATAAATAATACCATTTTTCTCACTTTTTCTGCAGTTTACAATTTTTTTCTAGTTTATATGCATTACATAATTGAGGGAAACTTTTTTTTTAAACCCCAGAAGCAAACCAAAAGCCATAAAATTATTTGCCTACATTTACCAAATCATCTTTCTTTTCTCTGAGATTAAGTACAAATGTCTCAGATGCAACCTAGCCCAATTCTGTCTCCATCTCTGCAGACAAGCCACTACTTTCCAGTGGAGTCCTTAATTCTGTGCCATCCCTCAGTCCTGACTTAGTGCCTTTTCCCATGTACCCAAAACACTCACCTTCCCTGACAACTCTTTCTACAGCCCACATCTCTCTCCCCTTCACATTCCAACTTTATTTCAACATTCTCTGTGAAACCTTCACAAGTATCTCCGACTCCTATTATCACCACCTGTAACTCTGACAGCAACTGTCTGTGCCACTCACTTGAGTCCTCAACCAACTGTCCTGTGATTTTAGTCATGTCAGTACATCTTCTTTCCCTAGTTTATCTGTAAGCTAGTTAAGGGAAAGTGCCTTATCTTACACTTACTTCTTAAAGCAACTGCCACCTAAAAAGAGACATTTCTAGCTCAGTTTTCCTCATGCAAAATTCAACAATCATTCGTGGTATGTGGGGATACAGCACATGACTCCTCTACTGTCACAGTGTCTACAACACTGTATCTTCCCCAGGTATCATATTCTGTGGTCGGCAAGATAAGCTCTTACTGTCAGATTACCCTTGAAAGGCTCTGACCATATTGGACATGGACAGAAGTCCAATACTACAGATCCTTCCCCTTACCTCTCTCACATCCCCAGCATTGGACTGGATAGATTGCTATTTTTTCAGTTGAGTATCAGATGAAATACATGGCTTGTGTTAGAGGACCAGTTATGCCAACTCATGTATCTTTAAATATTAGAGTCATAATCAGTACTGCATTGTGGCTGATGGAACTGTTATTAGTTGTAGAATATATCACAAAGATGGGCTCATAGTAGTTGCTCAATAAATGTTTGTTGTGAATTTATGTGCAAAAGAATGAGTAGTTTGGTAGTTAATTGGTATACTGACTGCATCCCAAATGAGAGCATCTGATAAACTGGATGGTGAGAGAAGCCTTCTCTTCCTCAGGTTTCTTACTTATAGTTGGTGAAAAACTGGTCCAAGGGAGTGGTTTCTCAGAAGAATCATCCATTTCAAATACTTCATTTCTGGAGGAATTATGCTTAATATTTAGCAAAGATAGGAATTTTTAATGGCTGCCAGAAAAGGAGACTTAACACACTCTAACCTATCCAATATTTAGCAATCCTTATTATCGAAAAATTCTTCCTTATCCCTTCTGTTACAGTTTAACATTTTTGTTCTTTCCTCTTTTTCTCCCCAGGCCTGGCCTCACTGTAGATTAAGAACAGCTGGGCTCGATCTCCTCCCTACGTAAGACTCTTTAATGGACCAAAAGACTATCATTAAACTGTTCTTCAGCCTTTGCCTTTCCAGATGAAAAATTTCTCTATTTTTTTGTTTCAGGTTTTATTTTCCAACATTCTAGTCATTTTTCTAACTTCTTTTAGTTGTAAACAGAACAGACACTGTCTATTACACACCACAGTCAAAGTAGAAAACTCCTCCTTTGCTCTACATTCCTATTTAGGCAACTACAACAGAGTAGAAAAAAGTATATTTAAAATCAATCAGGACTGAGCTCAAGTTCCAGCTTGGTGACTGACTTGCTATTTGATCTTAGAAAAAGTCATTAACCTCAGATTCTTTTTCTCTTTTTAATTTTAGGAAGAGGTGTGGTGGGAGGCGGGGAGAGAATCTCAAACAGATTCTATGCTGAGTGTGGAGCCCAACATGGGACCTGTTGTGGGGCTTGATCTCATGACCCTGAGAACATAATCAGAGCTGAAACCAAATGTGCAGTACTTAGCCAACTGTGCCACCCAGGCACCCCTTACCCTCAGATTCTACAAAAAGTTGGAAAGAACAGCTACCACACACAAAAAGTTGTTGAGATTAAACCAAATAATGTTATGAAAGTGGTCTGGAAACTGGAAAGTATTATTATTACTATATTATTGCTGCTTTAACTAGAGATGGACATAAAAAGAAAAGGAGTCCAAGTTGATTTTGGCAAACTTATTTTAAAAGACTGAAATTTTCATTATTATTTATATTAATGCCTCAATCTATGCAATCTGTGGTGAAAGAACTGTTTTTTTTTTTTTTTCCAGGAAATACTAACTACAAATTTAAAATATAATTGTGGTAGTTAAATAGTGAACATGATGTCACTATTATGTGTGCACATGTAGGGGGACTAAGTGGGAAGGGTAAGAGACATGGTTTAGTGGAACACATCACACTCCTATATCTTATCTGACAGGAGATTATGGAGGGGGAATTCTGAGAGCATGGGGATGGGTTCCAGCATGACCTGCTCCCTTGGTTATTTAACCCTCATCGATATGGTAATGCCTATTATCAGAAAGCAAAGAAACTTCAGGAATGCACACTGATAATATCTGACTCTAGGGTGCTTTCCTGAATAGGGCATGGTACAGGCAGTCCAGACAAGCATCCAATTTTGGTTCATCAGTAATATGTGACACTCCATTCCTCTCCCTTTTTCCTCTTTCAGGCAGATACATTCATTTTAGAATACTGGCTTTAGAGACGGGCAGGGCCCAGCAGTAGAGGAAACTTATACAGAAATAACTAGAAGGTCAATCAATCTGATCATGGAATCCTTTTCCCTCCACTGCTGTACAACAATATTTGCCCATAACAGGTGTAAAGCACAGAAAAATATCATAAATGCCTTTAAGTCACAAAGTTATTTTCAATATAAGGAGTGTGTTTTAGTGAATCCTAATTCTCTGACAAATGGCTCAATTTAATTAATATTTTTTTGAGCACTTACCAAATGCTACACAATCTCCTAGGTACCAGGGATTCAAGCCAAAAACTTAACTCTCACTTCACTTCCTTTTATTCAAGCTTTTTTAAAGAAATAGAATGTTACTATAATCAGGACTAGTCATTGATCTCTGAAACAAAGAATGAATCTTGAAATGTGAAGACGCCATGGAGGATCACAAAACTTCTCAGGCAGAAAAGAAAAAAAAAAAGGCATTTAAGACACAAGAACAGGTTGTGCAAACCCCAGATATGTGCAAGCCATGAAACCTGGCCACGGTTTATCTGGGAGATACTGGGATGGATTCCAACAGGAGCTACCTCCTCCATGATTTAATCCTCATTCACTGTGGCTGGCTGTGCTTGCTACCTGGAAGCAAAGACTCAAGTCATCTGCCATGACTGGGCAAAACAGGCTTGCAGGAGAGGCTGGCTGAAGAGTTAACCTACTGCAAAAAGCCCACTATAGGGAAACCTACATAGGCATGAATAATCACTACATAGAAGGGACATAATGAGATATATTTTTAAAAGATGAATCTGATATCAGAGTTCAAGAAGACTGAAGAAAATGAAGGCTACAGCTCCTGGAGCCCAGTTAGAGGATTCCTGCAATAATGCAAGACCCTTAACAAAGGTGTTAATAACTTTCTGAAAAAGTTAAAGTAACGACCTGCTTCATTAAGAACTAACCAAAATCAATAAGATTATGGCGTCTTCACATTTTTGAATCAAAAATCCCCAATGCTTTTTTTCGCAAATGAGTGCTTTCCTGATTCTGTTACAGTGACTGCCATCCACACCCAACTTTCAGCCAGTCTATTTCTACTTACCTTCAGGAATTCAGTTCAAGTAAGGTTTAGTGATTCCCATATTATTGGTTCTTGTAGATTAGTATCTAGTTTCACAAAAGTAGGCTCCTACTTGAAGAGTTAAAAAAAAAAATACAAACTAATCTTTTTCTTTAAAGCTGGGATTGTTCAGAATTGAAACGAACACCATCATATTTAATTCAAATTGATTTTTCCAGAATGTCAAAAACAGGCAATACCTTTTCCTACTGTGCCATGAAATCTCATTCTTTTAATACACAATTCTATAACCCTTTCCCTTCCCAATCCCCATTTCCCAAACTGTACTAATTTAAGATTTTAAAGGGCCAATACAGGAGGAAACAATTATAGTCATGCAAAGAGTCTCATAAAAATAATTAATTAAAAGTATAATTGGCACTACACAGTATGTGTTTAGTGAAGGATACTACTATGTTAAGGATATGGAAAAGGTGCTCAAGGCAAATTATAGCATGTACAGGGTTAGTGTGATTAAGTCGTCTCATAAATATGTTTAAGACAAAATGATCTAGCTCTAAAAACTATTAAAAAGGTGTCCTGCTGAAATTTTATCACTAGACATGTCATACTGCGCTTCTTTCAGAAAAAAAAAAAACCTGAAATTCATTTACTAAGAGTAGCAATATATAAACCTATCTTTAAATAACTCATCCTTTCTTCTTATGCTTTCTATTCCCCCAAATACAATTTCTTCATCTATATCGCATTCCAAAACCAAAACAAATGACTTTATCACATTAAAGAAGGACTTTCAGAATGTATTTCAGAGGTTTTACTGAGCACAGTACAAATTATGAATGAATATATTTTATTTAAAACATGTTATTGACAGAAATCTATCAATAATAATGTGAATATTGTCAAGGGCCTGTCAATATTAATGTAATTATGATTAAGGGGATAACATGGATTTTTAGCTATAATACCAAGTAACATCTCCTACATTGCTGCTATCAATATACACATTATTATTGACCTGTTCTGAGACTCCCAGTACTAGATGTATTACCATTAGGCATATTTGTCAATGCATGCTGCCTACAAAAACTCTACATTTAAATTTACAGTCCTGTAAACTTTGTCAGCAGAAACATGTGATTCCCAAGTATTCTCTATGGTATCAAACCTTTGTATGCACCCACTGCCAAGCCATCCTTTTTCGAAGCCACAATAATCAATTAATTTTGAGTATGACAATGCTGCAGCCACACTATCCTGAGGGTTCAAGTAAGCAAAATGGATGAGACAATATACTAATTTTTTCCTTTTGAGTTTGAAAAAATTTGAAACTAGTGTTTCATATTATGAGGTTAGGTGAATAAAGTTCTATAACTGGAGATCTTAAACTTTGAACTACACCCTGCTATTTTATTTCTTTTGTGTAGTCAGATTTACTGTCCATTGTATTAAAATCAATACTAATAAATGGGACATGCATCAAAGAGGGATTTAACAGGACACTGACTCTCAGAATACATTTCAAACATGAACAAAAGAGAAAAAGCTATGACTGAGACCCATTAGGACACTGTGACCTCCGGCACCATGAATAGGCCTAGAAATCCACAACCAGAAGTTCAAATCCCACTTCTGCCACAGGCTTGCTAAATGACTTGTCACTATTACTTTGTTCTACTCTTTCATCAAATATAAACCAAGTTTCAACAGTTTATAGATATCAAATGTTATAAATTCAGATTGTGCTCTTTTGGATATAAACAAGACATGTGAAATATTAAAATTCTGTTGTGGACGCTAGACTTCTGGCTATACTTAATGTAATCCTTGTCAAAATCCAAATAGGAATTTTCTTTTGGGAATGGTAGTGAATACACAACAAAATGTTTCTAGAATAAACTTCAAAATCTCATAAATTGCTCAAAAAGATGAACAACAATAAGTAACTTGCCCTAGCAGATGGGAAACGTAGATATATTTCTTAATTTGGAGAAAAAAGGGAACTCAAATCAAATACTACAATCAAGATTATAATTAGTCATATAATTGAGTACCCTCACTATTTCATTTACTTATTTAAGATACTTATTCAAGTATCTAAAACTAACACCAATGTTTCCCTCTGGTTTTTTTAAACCTTAAAACAGAATTTTCAATACCTTGGCCTAGCTTTACAAATACATTTTTAAGCGAAAAGCATGGCACTCATAATCTCTTCTTATAGAAAGTTGATACTCCTGAGTCTTTAAGAGAGAAAGCACATTGTGAAAATAAAAAGCAGATGTTTAAGTGAATATGGGGAAAGAGGGGTAAACTGGTTCTGACTAGTTGTGTATCTTAGACCAGGTTCACCAAGACTGTGTGACTCTGGGCAAGTCATTTTACCACACTATATTCTCTAGCAGTTAAAAGATACAAAAATAAATTTCAAAAAACCAACTGTGAAAAGTCTACCTATCTACAATCCTTATAAGAACTATTTTAGGAAACCTTGGAAGAGGAAGAAAAAAATAAAAGAACAGCCATTTCCAACTACAGAAATGATAATGCTGAGTGTGAAAAAGGCTAGAGAAAGTGGAGAAATCAGAACAGAACATGTGAGACGGAGACACAATCATAGAAAAAAATAGCAAAGTATCTGGAAGACAATACCCACCAACTTATGAGTTTATGACTGAAGTAAATATATACCGTTTACCAGTTATCAAGTGCTAACAAGGGACCATCACAGCTAAGTACCCTTTGCAAAATTAAATAGTAAATCATTTGATCCTTACCAATATTATGAAAGAGGTTCTTTTATCATTTATGTGTATTTTTTTTGAGTATCATTTATGTTTTAAAACAAGGAAACTGAAACACACAGAGATTAACTGACTTCTATAAAATCACACAATTAAGTGGCAGAGCCATGCTCTGAACTAGTGTGCTGGATTGACAAGGTGGTGATGGGCCTACAAGATGAACATAAACACTTTAGTAGGACACCACAGGACATGCAAATGGGGCTATTTTAAAAGTCTGAACACTAGGAGACTAAGAGTATAGGCATGAAAATACAGCAAAAATTACATTCCAAAGATGAACAAACAAGAGCCACATGAAACACATGAAGCAACTAGATCTTTAAGTACTCTATAAATTTAGAAACGGGCTCCAGAACCTAAGAAGAGAATTTTAAATGACTTCCAAATTATTGGCACATATGTTTAATTGCATATTTTATGGCATTCAAGACAACATGGAGGGCTGCCTGGGTAGCTCAGTTGGTTAAGCCTCTGCCTTCAGCTCAAGTCATGATCCCAGAACCCTGGGATCTGAGTCCCTCATCAGCTCCTTGCTCAGCAGAGCCTGTTTCTTCCTCTGCCTGCTGCTCCCCCTGCTTGCGAGCTTTCTCTCTGTAATAAATAAATAAATCTTACGAGAGAGAGAGAGAGAGAGAGAGAGAGAGAGAGAGAGAGAGAGAAAATGGAAATACCCACAAAGGAACAGAAGTATTAGCAATGGGAAAGAAAGAAGTACCATGTCCTACATCATTGTGTATGAGGCATTATGTTTTCCTCACACTCTTTATCTCATTTAATCTTCATTAACACAGTAAATACTATCATGTCCATTTTAGAAGACAAAAGTTAGGCTTCAGAAGATTAACAACCTGTTTAAGGTCAGACTGACAATCAGTAAATTTCTGGTAAACAGTAGAGAGATTGTAGAACACAGAAAGGAAGTTAATAAGTAGTATGGATATGTGGTAAACCTGGAACAAATTCAATCCTGCAGAGCTCAAAGCAAATTTTTTTCCCCTCAAGATCATTCACAAGACCAGACTGCCAGTCAAGCTTCCAGGACTATAAATGGTAAGTAAAGGACTGTGGTAAAGTTGCCCATGTTGGCTGGGATGCATCTTGTGTACATTCTCTCTCTCTCTGACTCTACACTTATGGTCAGAAAAATCATTCAAAGGGACTGAATGTCCAATCTGAACAAAGGGAATATGTGGGTGAAAAAAATGAGGCGTGAACGTTCATTTAACTGTTATGAACGCATACAACTTGCAAGGTAGAGGCAATGCCAATTCATTTAACACTAAAGGGAACAGTTATGCAGAATCAAAACAGAATTACTCTACAGCTCTCCGGTTTTTTGTCTTAATAGTAAGAAGACAAGACAACTTGGTTAAAATTTTATCTTACCTTATTGACAAGCAGTTAAGAAGGGGGAGGTCTGGAAAAAAAAGAAAACATATTAAATGGAATAAAACACAATATAGAAAAAGGCATTTTGATTGTATAGATGGTAAACGATTGAAAAAAAAGTTGATTAACATTGCACAATGGGAAGGACAGAGGGTGCTAGTCATCCTTTTTCCTGCTTCCACTTCCTTGGAGAGAAATCAGTGCTGGCATCTGCAGTGCCAGGATTACATGGGGCAAATGGAGCAGTACAGAGCTTTTCTCCAGAGATTTCTTCCACATTCCAAAGGAACTGAAGAGGAACATGGAATGTTTAGAAACTGCTGTCATTTCACAGGAAGGAGGTAAAGGGGACATCCAATTTGCTTCAAGGTTGCCTAAGATAATCAAGGGAGGAAAAAAAGGAGCAAGTGATTCAGAGCAGAACTTTTGACCAGAAATAAAGATTGTGCATATGGCATACATTTCCTTGTGCTCCAGCAACCAGAACACAATGGAGTGCAAGAGAGAAACTTTAAAATTACTTGATGCTGTGAGGAAAACATGGGGCTAAGACTTAAAATGCAAATTTACTAGCAATGTGATGTTAGGCAAGACTGTTAACATCATTAAGATTCAGTTCAGAATATGTAAAATGAAAAGTATCTGTCCTTCCTATTGCAAAGATTATTATGAGTTTCAAAAATAAGCAAAAAATTTTATGGCTAAAATACCAGGGTAGGAGGAAGAGAGAAAAATAAAGAATGATGATTCTGATCACGTAGAATTACATTTGAAGTTTGGGGGTGCCTAAGTGGCTCAGTCTTAAGTGTCTGCCTTTGGCTCAGGTCATGATCCCAAGATTCTGGGATGGAGTCCTGCATCAGGTTTCCTGCTCAGCTGGAAGCCTGCTTCTCCCTCTCCCACTCCCCTGCTTGTGTTCCCTCTCCCACTGAGTCTCTCTCTGCCAAATAAATGAATAAAATCTTCAAAAAAATTTAAATTTGAAGTTTGTATTTGTTAAACAAATGAGACAATAAAGACCTGTTTGTGGTTTTAATAATTAATTATGCATGCATCTTTTACTATTAAAAAATTACTAATTGAATGAATGCACACTGGATACAAAAGAGTAATCTGAAACAGAATCATAATGCTAGAAGTAAATACAGATCATCTAATTTAATATATATGAATTTAAATTTCTTAACAGAAACACTGTTTCAGATAGAACACATAAAATAGCTGCTCTTGTAAAAAACAGCCATCTGTCTGCTTGATTTGTCTCTCCTCTGTGTGGCACCAGGAAATTTATACAGGAATTCTTCTTCAGAACAGATTTAAAACCACAGATTGAATGCTACCCCTAATTCCTAAAAATGAAGAGAATAAGGCTGGTCAAAGGAAACCAGAGTCAGGACTAGCACTCTATTCTCTTGTTTTAGTCTAGTATTCTCTTTACTGTGTCCTGTTACTTCCATTTTCTTTCCTTTTTTTTTTAAGAAAAATATATAATAAATAATAATAAAATAAATAATAAATATATATGTACATATATGGGTTTTTTAGTTTTTTTGTTTTGTTTTACTTTTTAATTTTATTTTACTTACTTATTTGACAGAGAGAAAGATCACAGGCAGAGAGAGAGGAGGAAGCTGGTTCCCTGCTGAGCAGAGAGCCCAACGCAGGCATGGATCCCAGCACCCTGAGATCATGACTTGAGCTGAAGGCAGAGGCTTTAACCCACTGAGCCACCCAGGTGCCCTGTTTTGTTTTACTTTTTAAATAATTCCATTCTCTTTCTTCTTTCCAGTCCCCCTCTGACTCAAATCATTGAATTCTAGTGTTTCTGGATACAAGTAATTGATAATACAGGCAGACCCCAGGGATGATAAAGTGGAAACAAACACACACAAAAAAGCCACCCCAAGTTTATTTTGTTCAGGTTTAACTAAAGATAATACATTAGGAGAATACGTTTAGACCGCAAATTGTGGTGTGGATAAAGTCTCAAACTTTCTGTAACTGCCTGAAATTGTTAAGGTAAAAAATTCGGAAGGGCATCACATAATATCAGAATATGTTAGATATGGGCATTCAACAACGTGGTCTCGGGAAAAGCCCTTTTACTAAATGTGATATTTCTGGAAAATGGGACCTAAAAAATTAAGAACAATGACTTTTAATTTAAAGCACCAGAAGAAAAATGTCAATTATTTTCACACTTTCAGTTATCAGAAAACAATGGTAAAGATAATCAACTCAGCGAGCGATTACGGACGAACATTCTCTACAGCTCTTCCTCCCGAAGAAAATTAAAACTGGCTTCTAAGTTCACAAGGCTTTCAGAAATGTTAGAAACTTAAGCATCCTCTATTTTTGTACCAAATATAGCACTTTACATGAGCCATCCGATATTAAGTAGTTTGGTAAATCTCACCCCCTACTAGTGCGCAGAAAAGATTTTACAGTATTTTAGTCACTTCGTGGAAGGCAAGGGAAGTCAGGTCTAGCTGTGTTTGTCTTTTTTCTTTTAATGGTGCCATTGTAAGGCTATTTTCAGGAGCTCGGACTTACTTCACTGCCTTTCCCAAATCAGACTTTGATTTGCTTCTTCCAGGAAATCTGGAAGCCAATGAAAAGGAAAACTCAAGGGAAGGGCGACAGCAACAACGTCTGCAACTTCATGCCCTCCCAGCTGTCAGGAAGACCTCAGGTTTGCACTCTGGCTCTCTAGGGCAGACACTGACCTTAGCAGTCTGCGAAACGCCCCCGTTCCTCGTAACTTTCTCTGAGACATTCTCTGAGAAGCTTGGTTTCTCCTAGCAGAACCTGGATTACCCAGGCTTCCGGAACTCGGGGGCTTCCGGAGCGGCGCAGGACCCGGAAGTGTCTGAGAAGAAAAGGGGAAATGAAACCAAGGAGAGCTAAGCTTCTGAGCGCGGCGGAAGGCCCGGGACGGCCCAGCAACTGCGAGCGCCGAAGAACCGAAGGACCGAAGGGCCGAAGAGCCGAAGAGCCGAAGGGCCGAAGAGCCGAAGAGGACACCCGCGCGCAGTGATTGGTCGTCTGGCCAAGGAAAACGTAGCTGATTGGCAGGACAGTGGCGAACCCGTCAGCCCCGGGTCGGGGACCCGCGTGAAGAGGCCTCGGTCTCAAGAGGCCGCGGGGATACTGGGCCTCTCTGAGGGCAGGATTTTCCCTGCCCTCGGGCAGCGCGGCGTGCCGCCGGAAAAGCGCCGCCGAGTGGCGGTGGGGCGCCTCCGCAGCTCCGGGGCTCCTGGCTCACCCTGGGTGGAGGGCTCACAATGGGATGGCCTGTTGGGGACGGGGGGCCTTTGGGGGATGGAGAGTGGCGGCTTCGGGACGGGGCTGTTTTGCTGCGCGTGCGTGCTGAGGGTGGGTAGCCGGTTGACTGACGGGAGCTTTGGAAGGAGGGGACCTCCGTCCAGTTAGCCGTCGGTCTCCACAGCCTGGGCGGGAGGGGCCCTGGGCGCTCGTACGGTGGGGGAGTGAGCACTTGGGCGCAGTAGGGTCGGTCAGAGGGTGACCCGGAACAATGAGAAATACGGACAGCCATATCACCCACCCTTGGGTAACTAAGTCTGAATTTCTAGGAGTGGGGCGTGAAGGAACGTATTCTTTGAGCGTTCACCGGGCAGTTAATGTGTAGCGGAGTGAATTGTCACTGCCTGCTGGTTCAGTAGTATGGACAGCAGTGTCTTGGCTGGAGGGTTTGCTCTAAGCTTTGAAGTGAGGTCCGGACACCTTCCTGCACACAGTAGGTCTTAAGAGCTTTTTCGTTGTTGCCGCACCCTGCTCTCCTCCCCAGCAGCACAGTTCGACAGCCCAGCACCGTTACATGTTCCAGAGCGTATGCTGTGGAAAGTATTACAAGACAGCTTTTAATTTTTTTAAAAGTAATTTTTCTGTGGAACAGAATTCATATTCTCTTGACCAGAATATGAAACATTATGGATAAAAGGACATTTATTCATGACTTTTAATCCTTTTCAAATTCATTTTTACGTCAGAGGTGTACAATTTAACGTATCTCTAACTGCAGTTTTGTTGTCTTCCAGCCATGAAGTAGGTCTTGGAAAAAGCAGTACTAAGAAGGATGATGTGGATGGTTTCCCGAATTAGGAAAACAAAAACAAAAAAATACCTCCCCAGCACATAAACCAACAGTACAAATGAGACAAGTAGTAGCTATAAGCTAATAGAGTGTGTAGTTCACTTACGCACGGGAGGAGAGATTCTTCTAGAGCTGCCCTTGGCTGGTAAGGTCGAAGCAAAACGCAAACTGGATTTCTACAGATATAGTATGGAAAAGAAAGAATGTAAACGAGTTCATTTTATGTTGATGACCTGTTGAAATGGGAATATTTTTGAAAATTTAAAATTACATGTGTGGCTCGTGTTACACTTGTGTCAAATGGTGCTGTTCTGGAGGGTAAGAAAATTTTTTTGAAGAAGACCAAGGCTTTCACTTAGTAATTGTAAGGGAAGGCATCCATGTTGTACTTTTCAGGTAGGCCAGCAGATATACTTTCTTCTCTTTATTTTTATGCAAGTGGGAAAAAAACAGCCCAAAAACAGTCATATAGAGGACATTTTCCGAAAACAAGTTCTCATTCATGGAACCTTACGTATGTCACATGAACATCACAATAACTGTTAATAATAATAAATGTATCAAGCTAGCAAGATATTTTGACTTAGGTTTTATGAATCTGATTAAGAATGTAAAACATGTAGAACATTAAAGATTTTGGTTGAAAATGTTTAAAATAAGTTCCAGCTTTTATCATTTTACTCTTCATAAAATGTACCTCTTTAGTTTTCCAGTGGGCTAGCAAGCTGACATTTCAGAGAAGCTCTACTTCCAATTTTATATACTTAATTTAAAAATACATTTGTTTTTCATTCCTTTATTTAACAGAAGCCTGCTGGGAGCCAGGAGTATTGCTAAGCAGTGTTGATATAAACATGGATGCCCAGACATGGCCCTTAAGCTTTTGGAGCTAATGAGTACAGATTCAGAGCCAGTGAAAAAGTAGATGACCATGGCATGGTGTATTTGGTGTTTGAATGTTTTACCTCTGTAAATGCAACATGTTAATTGTTTAAATCTGGAATTTATAAATTCCTGTCAACATGTTAATGAGTCTTATTAGGAATTGGCTATGGTATTAAAATATATTAATAGAAAATCAAAAGTATAATTAATTCATCCATTAATTATGAGAACTTAAAAAAATTAGAGCATTTCTTTAAATATAAAGAAAAGATGAAAAGAATTATAATAGTATCTTATTTATGATACTTTCTTCTACCCTTTAAGCAACTTTTAGGTTTTAAGGAATTTAATAATAGAAATGTAAAGGAGACATTGATTTATGCCCCAACATAGTTTAAAATTGCTGACTTTAAAAATTAAATCCATTTTAGCATATTATATATTTCTTAAGTCAATATATTTGAGACTTTAAGGAAAAAGTTAAACATAGATCTTATGTTAGTTTACTACTGTTGCTGTAACAAATTACCACAAAGTTAGCAGCTCAAAACAACACCAGTGTATTGTCACACAGTTCTATAGTCAGAAGTCCAACTCTGATCTCACTGGGTCAAAATCAAGGTGTCCATAGGTCTGTTTCTACAGGGTATAGGCAAAAATTTGTTTTTTTGTTTATTCAGGTTGACATGTCCCCAACTTCTTTAAGCCATCCATATTCCTTGGGTTGTGGCCCTCTGTCTTATGCTTCAAAGCCAACACAGCTGCGTTGAGAGCCTTTCATGATTTCTCTTACCTTTTCTTCAGTCGTTTTCTAATTGCAGTCTTTTAAGAATCTAATTAGATTGGGCCTGCCTAAGTGTTACTGAATAATCTCTCCATTTCAGGATCCATAACCTTAGTCACATCTGCCAGGTCCCTTTTGCCATGGTAAGTAGCATATTTACAGGTTCTGGGGATAAGGGCATGGACATTTTTAGGGGCCATTATTCTGTCTACTGCAGATCTTAATTGGGGCTATGTGGTATATACAGCATTTCTTACCAGTATTCTCAGTACTTTAGGATAGAATAATGTTAATAATAACAGGTAAAATTTATTGGATGGATAATATGTTCAAGATAGTATTCTAAACTCTTTTTTTGCACTTATTCATTTAGTCCTCAGAAATGTCCTAGGAGACAAGCACTGTTATTATCCCCATTTATAGATAGGAAAAACAGTTGTAGAGTGGGAGTGTCTCTTTCCTAACTTCTCATAGCTCTTCAGTGGTAAAATGAGCCTTTCAGCCTGGTTCCAGAGCCTCTGAGTGCTCTGAACCACAAGTAAAAATTATTTCTGAATGTCTGTGTTTACTAAATATGGTTAGTGATAGAGTGACAAGTTCAGGATTTGGTGTCACAACGTCTGGATTCAAATTCTACCTTTACAAATTACTGGATGACCCTGAACAAGTCACTCAATCTCTGTGGGTCTCACTTAATAATAAGCTGAATTAATAATAACACTTGAATATTAAATGAGGCCCTATATGTACAATACTTAAAAAATTGTCTTCACAAAGTAAGCTATTGCTAGCTATAATTATTACTGACAGTTCAACATTTAAAAACAGTAGTTAGTTGAAAAATGTTTTCTTTAGGTAATTTCAGTCTCTTCATAAAGTAAGATTTTTAAAAATATAATTAAAATTAAAAAGAAATTTTTAATTAAAATTTCTCTTTTAATATACCACAACACTGTTTCCTTTCTCAGGCACTGATTTCTTCCCCACTCCAGTATAACTTCCATTTTTCTAGCACTGTTACTTTCTAGTGTTATTTGATTGTAACTGTAAGCCCTTTATCCAGTCTCTACTAGCCCGGTTAATGTCCAAATGACATAAAAGGATAGCAGAACACAAAATCCAAATACTCCCTCTCACCATCTGTCAGCCTAGCATTTACACAGCCATCATTGCTAACTTCTCACTGTTCTCTTTTGCTGTTCTCCCTTGAGGTCCCATGGTGTATCCTGGATCCCTGGCCATAATGCCATCTAATACCACTCCAAACCCACCCTCTCTTCTCAAAATCTCTGCTGCCATTGCCTTATTTCAAGCTCTCATCATTTCTGCACTTTAAATCATTTCCTGACAAATCCCTGGCCTCCAGCCTTACCTCCCTTCAGGTTCAGTCTCTTCCCTGCTCACCAGAGTGATCTTTCTAAAGTACTAAACTCATGGTATTCTGTTACTCTCTTTCTTTAAACCCTTCAGGATCTCCCCCAAACCCCAGGTCCTACAAACATTATTCCTTTAGAGTCCTTTAACACCAGTTAGGTGCTTCTACTCTAGCATTTAAAGTATCACAATTGTTTAAGCACGAGTCTTTCCTTCTAAATCATGAACTCATTGACAGGGAATAAGAGATGGTTTGGGGGGAGCCTGAGTAGCTCAGTAGGTTGGGCATATGACTCTTTGTTTTGGCTCAGGTCATATCTCAGGGTCCTGGGATTGAGCCAGTAGAGCCACTCTACTCAGTGCAGAGTCGGCTTCTCTCCCTCACCTTTACACCCCATGATGCTCCTAAAAAAGAGATGGTTTTGCTTGAATGAATTGATTATATTATTTTGTCATTATCTGTTTACATGTCTGTCTCTTGTCACTTAAACTGATTTCTTGAAGAGGAGGCTCACTGTTTTATTCATTTCTTTTTACCTCTTTGCCCAAGACAGAGGAGGTGCTTAATAATTGTTGAATGGATGAAAAGGAAAAATAGCTCAGAAAACATATAGTCAAAAAAAATTCTGCTTAACCCTAAAATAGTACATAAAGCCACTTACTGGGAATATATAAGGTTATGATTTTAGAAGAAGCATAGCTTGTGGTTAAAAGCATGGACTCTGAAGCCAGAGTACCTAGCTTTGAATTCTGACCTTGCTACTTACTGCATATGCACTTTTGGGCAAGCTAATGAAGGCTGTATCTTCTTTGGAATGGCAATAGTAACCATCTCTTAAGGTTAACAGATCAAATGAGTTAATGTTTCTAATGTATCTGTAATAGTGCCTACCATATAGTGTATATTCTAGAAGTGCTTGCTACATGAAAACACAATAGTTTATATTCTCATTGCTCCTAATGATGGCTAATGTCTTTATAATGCAGTGATTAAAAAAACAGCCCAGAATTTTGTGATTGTGATGTTTAGAGACTTTAACTTTCCATGATTTTTAATATCTTGCATTATACAAATACTATGTATATTCATTGGACATTTAGAGTACTGTGTATGATTCCTCTCATGAGTAAGTTACATATTTTCTGTTTGTATTCTTTTTCTATGATCTGCCATAATGTAACAAATTACTACCAATTTATGGCTTAAAATAACATACATTTGTTATATTATGGTTCTGTGGATCAAAAGTCCAACACTAATCTCACCAGGCTAAGATCAAGTTGTCAGCAGAGTTGCATTCCTCTCTTGAAACTCTTGAGTAGAATCCATTTTCTTGTCTTGAATCCATTTTCTTGTCTTTTCCAGCTTCTAGGAGGTGGCCACATTCCTTGGCTAGTGATCCTTTTTCTCCATCTTCAAAGCCAGCAATATTGTATCTCTGACCAACCTGTGGTTGCACCTCTTTCTCTGACTACAGATATGGAAGGCTCCCCGTTTCTTAAGGATTTCTATGATAAGAATTAGGTCGCATGGATAATCTAGGGCAGTGTCCCATCTCAAAGTCCTTAATTGTACCTGCAAAGCCCTATTTTCCATGTAATTTATTCATGGATCCTGGGGGGTTCAGGTAAGGGCATTTTTAGGGGACCCTTATTCTGCCTACCATAACTTGTACTGCAAAGTGAATTACCATTAAAAGGTACATAGATTGTGCTTTCTGAACATGGAAACGATATTAACTAAAATATGAAGAATCGTGTCAGTATCATTTACCATTTATCCCTCTGGTGGTTGGTGAGAGCAACATCTGCCTAGCATAGTGTTAAGGTACTGCAGGGCTCACTGATCAGTGTCTGTTTTTAAGGACTTTTATTAAGGAAGGGAGAATAAACTCATATAGTTGAATATCTGTTAGGGACTAAGCACTCTACAGTGAATTTCAAATACATCAGTTCTATTTAATTTCCACAATAACTTTATAACATGTGGTAGGCAGCCTAAAGATGACCCTCAATGATCCCACCACTAGTATTCTATGGTCTTGTGTAGTCTTGGCCCTTTCAGTGTGCGTTGGACCTGTTGCTTATCCCAATAAAATAGAGCAGAACAATAGCAATAGGGTATTATTTCTGGGATTAGGTTATAGAAGACAGTGACCCCTCTTGCTTATACTATCTCTGTTTCTCTTTTACTAGCTTGTTTTGATAAATCAAGCTATAGTGTGGTATGTGGCCATATAGAGAGGCCAACATGTCAAGGAACTGAGGGTGACCCCCAGCCAATAGCCAGGAAGTAACAAAAGCCCTCGGTCCAGTAGTTTGTGGGTAACTGAATTCTACCAACAATCAGACCGTGAAATTAGAAGTGGACCTTCACTAATAGAGCCTTGAGATTACTGCAGCCCCAGTGAACACCTTGACTGCAGCTTTGTGAGAGATCCAGAGCCAGAGAACACATCTAGCCATCCCCCAGGTTCCTGACCTCTAGAACTTATGAGATAATAAATATTTTTAAGCCATTAACTGTTGGGGTAATTTGTTATGCATCAATAGATAACTAATACTAAGATATTGATACTGTTTTATTTATAGATGAAGAAAAAAGAATTGACATGATAAGGCAACTTTGCAGGTCTCCCAGTTGTTAGTGAAATGATGATAGCAATAAAATTAGAATTGATAGTATCTTACACTTTTGGAGTACTTACTAGATGTTAGGCATTTTTCAAATCATTTTATGTATATTGTCTTAGGTTATTACATCAACTCTATGAGATAGGTACTCTAATTATCTCGTTTTATAAATATGAGATTGGAGCATGGAGAGGTTAAAGGACGTTCCCAAGATCTCCAGTTAGTCAACATGTTGGTAGGATGTGAACCCAGGTTGTACGACTCTAGAGTTTTCACTCTTAACCACTATAATATAGATCTTCCTCGGCTTATGATACAGTTCTGTCCTGGTAAAACCATTGTTAAGTTAAAATTATCCTAAGTCAAAGAAGCATTTAATACACTTAACCTACCAAACATCATAATTTCTCCTACCCTGCCTTAAACGAGCTCAGAACATTTATATTAACTTACAGTTGAGCAAAACATCCAACACAAAGCCTGTTTTATAGTGAAGTGTGGATATCTCATACAATTTATTGAATACTGTATTAAAAGTGAATAACAATGATTGGATGAGCATTGAATGGTCACAAACATGTTGACTGTTTACCCTCATGATTGCTTGGCTGACTGGTAGTTTTGGTTTGCTGCCACTGCCCAGCATCATGAGAGAGGATTACACTTTATATCATGAGCCCAGGAATAGATCCAAATTCAAAATTTGAAGTACAGTTTCTACTGAGTGTTTATTGGTTTTGCATCATCATGAAGTCAAAAAATCGTAAGCTGGACTATTGCAAGGCAGGAACTATTTGTAAATTGTTCCTTCAAAATCTGTGTTATAAGGCAAAAAATATGAGTGTAGCAGGAAAAAAGGGAAAGGCTCTAAGAGTTTACCAGCAGTGAGGTTAATCCTGAACAGAGTATTAAGAAAGGCTTGAGTGCTAGGGAGCCATCTGATCTCACTCCTGAAAGCTGGGTAGGATTTAGGCTTGTGGCTGTTGGAGGAAGGAATATATTAAATGAGCAAAAGAGGTGGAAACGCATAAGACGAGAAAACACCACCTCATTGTGTCTAGAGCTGGGACAGGATGAGGAATAGTGAGAGATAAAATTAGAAAGGTAATTTGGAGCCTGGTTACAGTTATATAAAAGAGTAAGAGTAATTTTTATAAAAAATGATCCTAGAATTTTTTAACTAGTAATTTAAATAAACTACATTTTAGTTTAAATTACACAACAGAACTATTACAGAGATAAAATACTAGTAAGTTGGAAATATGGAGAAACTGATTATACGGATTGTATTAAAATATGAAATTTAGTTCCAGTGAAAGGCAAAAGAAAAAGAGGAATGCATATGGGACAGTTTGTGTGATTAAATTTCTTAGATGTATTCAGTTTGTATTTAAAGTAAAATGACATGAGTATCAAAATTTGCAAAACTTTTTATTTCCTTGTGAAAACAATACTATTAGTGGTTATATTCAAAGAACATTAAGTATTTCACTAAAAGTAGGGGATGTAGAAATTTTAAAAAGCCATTATGTTTGTATTTTCAGTTACCTGGGAGTGGACCTTAAAAACACTACGATGGAAGAAAGTCATATAAAGCATAGCTAAAAACATTATCCTCTCTTTTTCTCAAAACATCATTCAAATTCACTAGATGGAAATTTAATTTTGTGAGATGTCTGTTCTGTTCAAATTTGTTTATGGTGTGAGCTTTCAATTTAGACCATTTATCATTAGTTGGAGAGAAACTTTTTGTCTTAAGCCAGATTGAGTTTCCTTTCCAGGGAATAGATGAATCCAGAAAAAATGTTTCCATAGCTCATACCTAGCCAAAAGCAG
This sequence comes from Spilogale gracilis, assembly GCA_004023965.1. Taxonomy (NCBI): domain Eukaryota; kingdom Metazoa; phylum Chordata; class Mammalia; order Carnivora; family Mephitidae; genus Spilogale; species Spilogale gracilis. The sequence goes on along the minus strand of PITA01003788.1, from coordinate 32,155 downwards.
TGGCCATGGAGGAACGGACTGCTCATTAAATAATGACAAAAGGAAAATATGTGTTCTCTTTTCCCATAGTCTCTCTGTGTCCTTGACAGGTCTCACAACTCTCCAGTCCATAGATTCAAGCAGATTACATTTTAATTCTTAAATTTTGGGGCTGAACTTCTATTTCACAACAGTATTAAGCAGGTGATTACAAATATGAAATATATAGAAAGGCCTGACTTTAATTTGTGTCTGACAGTTGTGTGACCTTTGGATAGTCTCTTTACTGTCATGAGCCTCAGTTTCTTAATCTCTCATTTGGTGGACATGTCCTCTAGGATTTCTTTTTGTTTTAATGGATTAGGACTCTAAAGGACAATTCTGTATGACTGCAGTTTCAGTCTAATTCTGCACTTAAACATGTGGGCCCCTACATTGTCTCCATGTATCCATGTATTTTTTGAAGATATCTTTCCTATGTCTGCAAGTTTTCCACAATAACATAATTACATCCATAAGACAGGCTAAGTCCTAAATTCTTAGCCTCGCCCCAATTTGGCTCCTCTTCTTTTTTTTTTTTTTTTTTTTAATTTTTTTTTTTTTTTTTTAAATCTCATAATTTAAGGGAGGATACTCCCTCTACCTCTCAGGCAGACAAATTCTGCACCAGCCCTAGAGGAATAAGCCTGAAGTCATTTCCTTATAAAATCTCTCCCTTTTCTGCGTGTATTTAAGCATTTGTACTGTATATCTTACTGCTATAACTGGGGAAGTTGGAAAGGAGAAGAAAAAAAAATGTGGCAATTATTCAACCTGACACCATTAAACTTTGCAACCTCAGCATTCAATGCATCGCTTCATCCCCAGCCCAACTCCCAAGCCTGGAGGATTTTAGTGACTCTTAAAGGCAGGGAATTTCTTCAAAAGGAATCCTTAGAAACCGTGATAAGGTGTTTCAAAAGAGCTATTGACTCATTACATCAGCGGTTCAGGACCAGTCTGCAGTCAATATTCTCATGTTCCTCCAAAATGTAGGAAGTAGAATAAAGATTTATATAGGTGCATGGGGATTTCACATGATTTCTAAACAGTCTGGGAACCATCCAGAAGTCCTGATTCTCTTGAGTTTCTGAATTAGCACATTATTTCTCCTGTAACTCATTTTAGAAGGAACTAATAACTAAACATTGCTCCTGATTAACTCTAGGTCATAGAATCCCCTGAAAGTTGGATAAGGCAACACTGACAGGTTAAAAGAAGAGGCCTGGAGTTAAGGAGACTTGATCACTTGTGTTCACCTTCTCTGTTGAGCTGAGTGTCCTTGGGAAAATGATGGAACTCCTGAGGGCTTTGTACTGCATGGGGAAATGAGTATGGACTGGATAAGTTTTGAGAAACTTTCCACTTCTAAATTTATACCATTCTAAGAGTAAGTTGCCACTTGCCTATATATACTTCAGATTAGACCTAGATACTGAGGTGAGTGAATGTCAAAGGGTAGTGTGCTTAGCTAAGCTTTGACATTATCCAGAGTTGTAGAGGCACAGCCTTAATCCACTTTGATTCCAGGAACTTCTGAGGAGAAGAGTAGTGCTGAGAATTGGCTTGCAAGTTAGGACTGCTATTGCTATACCATCTCTAAGTGTTTTGTTTCACAGTATTCAACTTACAGAGATTTAATAACTTCACAGTGTTCTTTTTAGCCATTATTATAGAAAGATAGTATAAAAGCTGATTTCTATATTCCTTTCAAATTCTATCATTTTAAAATTATCTTTGTTAGAAAATCCTACTAAGTTTCACTAATCCAATGAACACCAATGAAACGAGATCTTCATTGCTTATATGACACTAGCTCACGTTAGAAGGATATAAACACTGAAAGTGTTTATATACTAGGAGAGGAGAAAAGCACTAAGAAATGGAAATGTGAACAACAATAAAAGAATCAAAATGCCCAGGACATTTTGCAGGAGAATGGACTTAACCTAAAAAGGAAAATGCATGCTTTGGTTTTTTAATAAAATAATTTTTGTGAGTACTTAGTAAAATGAAAGATTATTTTACTTAGAATCAGGTTGAAATCTTTCTTTTCCCAGCATGCAAAAGCTCTCTTTAAAGATAAATGTTGCAATGGTATATTTAATTATTGAGGCTGGGCATTTGTTTCCTCTTTACATTCACGTATTTCCAAAGGGATTTGGAACATGGAAGAGTTCCATAGCTGTTTAAAGAAATGGGAATTTAGGTCTCTCTAATTACAAACATTACTTCCCAGTTGTAGCTAACTTCAGGCTCTATTCTCTGTAGTACTGAACCTTCCAAGTTGTGTTACATCAATATAATGTATGATCTGTGTATTCTGGAACATCCAAACTTTGGTGAGTCTCTAGGATACATGAAGGCCATTTGCTTCAGCTGTGAGTTATTTTTTTCTATGTGGTTAGTGAATTACCAAATAAACATTTAACATAATAAAGAAATAAAATAAAATATCATAAATTTCTCCTCCTCCCAAGTAATTGTAGCTCAAGCACAATGTAGTAGTAGTGTAGTCTGCATCTCTACAGGCTGACTACCCCAGGTCAAGCCTGAGCACTACCCATAAGCTTAAGATTACTAGAAACTGCTCATTTTGTGGTAATCATGATGGATTTCTGCTCACCTATCAAAATCTTATACCATATCCAAATATGTTTAAGTACTATTAATGAAGGAAAACATTCTAAGATATAATTTAAAAAAATAATGCTCATCTATAACACAATACTTATTTATAATAAAGTATAAGGGGCTCATATTTCTGCTTAAGGTTAGGCTATTTCCCTCTATTTTGTGAAATGATAGTAATGGCTAATGTTTATATTAATCATGTCTGTATGCCAGACATTATTCAAAGTGTTTTTTATATATTAGTTCACTTAATATTCACAACTTTGTGTAGTACACATTATAATTAGAATCCCATTTTACAGATGAAGAAAATGAGGCACAGAGATTAAGTAAATTGTCCCTGATCATAAAGGCAACAGGTCAGAATTTACACTAGTTTCTCTGACTCTGGTAGGTGTGTTCTTAATTACTATGACATGCTTCCTCCTGACAGATCAACCTGTACACCAGCTTCCTTTATTTTGAGGCTGGGAGCCACATTCTGGGACTTGAGCACCTGCAGCCAGAACCTGCTTTTCACTTAATCACTCAATAATAAGTGAAGTGGTGAGAAACCAAATAACTAGCAGGTGACCAGGGCTGGCTGCCTAATTTGCAGAGCTCAGTTCAAAAGGAAAATATGGGGCCTCTTTTTCAAAAAGTAGGGGGGAAAGTATCATTAAAGGCACTAAAATGTAAAGGCTTTTCCTTCATAGTCTCTCTTGTCATGGTATTTTTAATTTGCCATTTAATGTTGTTCTAAGTAAAGGGAAATAAAAAGTTTTATTTTGCCATTTGTCTTTGTATTGTGCAATGACTATTTTAAATGCAAATATGAGAGCATTTGACTTGTCTGTGAAATCACCAAAATTGTACCTTTTTTGTAGCTTATATCTGAATATCTTTTTTTTCCTTTTCAGAACAGTGGAAACTGCATACAACTAACTCAACTATTTTTATGTCACTACTTGACATACACACATTTTGCTTATACATTCTACTTCTGATTTATAGATGAGTAAGGAAGGAAAAAGGAAATGTGGGTCACCTGTTTTTTTTGTTTGTTTGTTTCTGTGTCATCATTTTTATTTATTTTTATTTTTTTTTAAAGATTTTATTTATTTGACAGAGAGAAACACAGCCAGAGAGGGAACACAAGCAGGGGGAGTGAGAGAGAGAGAAGCAGGCTTCCCGCCGAGCAGGGAGCCCGATGTGGGACTCGATCCCGGGTCTCTGGGATCATGACCTGAGCTGAAGGCAGTTGCTTAACCAACTGAACCACCCAGGCACCCCTATGTGTCATCATTTTTAATGTAAAGTAGTTCACTAATACAGGGAGCAAATACAAGAAAGACTATGATAAAGTTTCTTGGTTGTTCATGTTTCTTAAGACACCATTGTTTTCTCTCTGTGTTTAAAGCAATTCTGGTTGGAACAGAAAGCATAGCCTTTTGAGACTATTGGTATCCTTACCTACTCAGCTATGCATCCTGGAATCCTGTGCTCATGGACCTCATGAGCACACACTGAAATTGGGAGGTAAGAAACAAAATGGGCTGACATGCATTTTGCTTTAACTCCTCTGCTCATGTGTATGTTCCATTGTCCCACTGGACTTTACTTACAAAACAAGTTCAAATGTGAAATTATTAAGAATTTCATCATTAAAATAGAAGAACCTTTCTGAGTGCAAGGCCCTGCATAGGTCACAAGCCTGTGAAGCAGGCTTTGCTTTGGGCTATTAACATGAGATGGAAGCTGGACTAAACTGAAATCATTCTTCTAATCAGCCACAAACATCCTAAACATTGTTCTAAAGATATAAACCACTGGCATGGGAGGGTTAGGCATGGCCATAAGTGATCAAAACAGAACAGCCAAGCCTACAAAGACAATGGGGAGGCATCTGAGTGGCTCAGCCAGTTAAGCATCTGACTCTCAGTGTCAATTCAGGTCATGATCTCATGGGTCATGAGATTTTTCAGGCTCTCCACTCAGTGGGCAGTCTGCTTGAAGAGTCTCTTCCTCTGCCCCTCCCCTGATTTGTATGTGCTCTCTCTCTCTCTCCCTCTCTCTTTCTCTTACATAAATAAATCTTGGGGGAAAAAAAAGACAGTGGAGTTGACTGGCTACCACCATACGGGAATGAGGCTGTGGACGAATATCATTCTCAATGTGTAAAAATTGAGAGCTTTCCCCCTAAGGTCAGGAACACAGCAGGGCTGTCCACTATCACCACTCTGCTATTCAACATGGTACTAGAAGTCCTAGCCTCAGCAATCAGACAACAACAAAAAAATAAAAGACATCCAAATTGGCTAAGAAGTCAAACTCTCACTCTTCGCAGATGATATGATACTTTATGTGGAAAATCCAAAAGACTCCACTCCAAAACTGTTAGAACTCATATAGAAACTCAGTAAAGTGTCAGGATATAAAAATCAATGCACAGAAATCAGTTGCATTTCTATACACCACAGCAAGACAGAAGAAAGAGAAATTAAGGAGTTGACCTCATTTACAATTGCACCCAAACCCATAAGATACCTAGGAATAAATCTAACCAAAGAAGCAAAGAATCTGTACTCAGAAAACTGTACTCATGAAAGAAATTGAGAAAGACACAAAGAAATGGAAAAACGTTCCATGCTCATGGATTGGAAGAACAAATATTGTGAAAATGTCTACGCTACCTAAAGCAATCTACATATTTAATGCAGTCTATATCAAAATACCATTAATTTTTTTCAAAGAAATGGAACAAATAATCCTAAAATTTATATGGAACTAGAAAAGACCCTGCATAGCCAGAGGAATGTTGAAAAAGAAAACCAAAGTTGGCAGCATCCCAATTCCAGACTTTAAGCTCTGTTATAAAGCTGTAATCATCAAGACACTATGGTACTGGCACAAAAACAGACACATAGATCAATGGAACAGAATAGAGAGCCCAGAAATGGACCATCAACTCTATGCCAACCATAATCGTTGACAAAGCAGGAAAAAATATCTGATGGAGAAAAAAAAAATCTTTTCAACAAATAGTGTTGGGAAAACTGGACAGCCACATGCAGAAAAATAAAATTGGACCATTTCCTTATACCACACACAGAAATAGACTCAAAATGGATGAAAGACCTCAATGTGAGACAGGTATCCATCAAAATCCTTGAGGAAAACACAGGTAGCAATCTCTTCGACCTCAGCCACATCAACTTCTTCCTAGAAACATCACGAAAGGCAAAGAAAGCTAGGGGAAAAAATGAACTATTGGGACTTAATCAAGATCAAAAGCTTTTGCACAGCAGAAGAAATAGTCAATAAAACCAAAAGACAACCAACAGAATGGAAGAAGATATTTGCAAATGAAATATCAGATAAAGGGCTAGTATACAAAATCTATAAAGAACTTATCGAACTCAATACCCAAAGAACAAATAATCCAATCAAGAAATGGGTAGAAGACATAAACAGGCATTTCTGTGAAGAAGACATCTAAATGACGAATAGACACATGAATAAGTGCTCAACATCCCTCAGCATCAGGGAAATACAAATCAAAACCACAGTGAGATACCACCTTACAGCGGTCAGAATGGCTAAAATTAACAAGTCAAGAAATGACAGATGTTGGTGAGGATACAGGGAAAGGAGAACACTCCTACACTGTTGGTGGGATTGCAAGCTGGTGTAGCCACTCTGGAAAACAGTATGGAGATGCCTCAAAAAGTTAAAAATAGAGCTTCTCTATGACCATCAATTTGCACTACTGGATATTGACCCTAAAGATACAAATGTAATGATCCGAAGGGGCATATGCACCCAAATGTTTATAGCAACAATGTCCACAATAGCCAAACTATGGAAAGAACCTAGATGTCTATCAATAGATGAATGGATAAAGAAGATGTGATATATATAGATTTATAGATATAGATACAGATATATAATGGAATACTATGCAGCTATCAAAAAGAATGAAATCCTGCCATTTGCAACAATGTGGACAGAACTGGAGGGTATTATGCTGAACCAAATAAGTCAATAAGAGAAAGGAAGTTATCATATGATCTCTCTGATATGAGGAATTTGAGAAGCACGGTAGGGGGTCATTTGTGGTGGGAAGGGAAAAAAATGAAACAAGATGGGACTGGGGAGATAGACAAACCATAAGATACTCTTAATCTCAGGAAACAAACTGGGGGTTGCTGGGGTTGGGAGGGAGGGATAAGGTGGCTGGGTTTTGGAAAAAAATAAAAATTAATAATAAAAAAAGAAATGAGGCTGTGGAGAATAAGGATAATGGAAGTTTGCCTGCTATTGTTTAATGGTTAATGATTAAATTTGAAAACTAGGGAGCTTGGGTGGTTTTCACAGTATTTAAAGGCAAGTACAGTCAAATGGCTGGGAGGAGAACTAATTGTGAGCATTTCAGAGTTTCAGAGATGTTGGACACTTGGCCAAGGCAGATCTGTTAGGGGAAGCTCAGAGGTCTAGTAGAGAGAACATGGGGATCCTTAGAAGTGGTACAGAGATCTCTGGATATGCCCAGGGATGCTGAATCTACCATCCCTCTGGACCCTCTAGGTGTGTGGAGGTGACCACCCTTCCCTTCCATAGAGAGGGCTAGCACTTCAGCTGGGCTGGAAGACGCTACAGTAGCCTCTTCTTATGCCTTGCTTAGATTTACCCTCATCACTTCCCCGCCTTCCAGACTAATAATTAGAGAGCAGGCTGCTTTTTTGTTGTTGTTGTTGTTGTTGTTGTTGTTGTTGTTGTTTAGGATTTTATTTATTTATTTAACAGAGAGAAATACAGCCAGAGAGGGAACACAAGCAAGGGGAGTGAGAGAGGGAGAAGCAGGTTTCCCGCCGAGCAGGGAGCCCGATGTGGGGCTCAATCTCGGGTTTCCGGGATCATGACCTGAGCCGAAGGCAGTCACTTAACCAACTGAGCCACCCAGGTGCCCCAGGGATCAGATATTTTTAAGGGTGCATGGTCAAGGGGCTGGGGGCACTCTCTTGGGAAATAAGGATGATCAGCATAGCAAAGACCCAAGGCATGGGAAAATGTGCTATTGTGGTGGCTCTTAGAACCCTAGAAAAATAATAGCCAACTCTCAGTAAGTTAGGAATGCCTGAGTTGGCCTGGCAGATGGTAGAGAAAGGGGCAGAAATGCTTTAGAGAAGTGGCATGTTGGATTTATTAGGCAAGGCCAGAAAATCCACAATGAGATTGTGTCTAATGAGAGGGTTGAGAGGACAGACCATTCACCAAAGTCATCAGGGATGTGCTGGTGAGAAAGACACAGGCCAGTAATGATGCTGGCTGGTCACAGAGCTGTGCTCATTTCATGAATGGATATCTTATGGGGGCCCTCAGTAGTAGAGGCCAGGTGGTGGTACTTAACCACCAGAAGCTATCAGGTCACAATTATTTAAAAATCTGGCAAGGTCACCAGGAGTTGCAGAGATGGTAAATAAGCATGTGTCCCCAAGGGCAAATAATAGTGCTGCCTAACATCAATAAGTAAGAAATAGAGAAAGAGAGGGAGAAGAGAAAAGGGAGAGCGGGGGGGAGAGAGAAAATGATAGAAAATGGTGAGAACAGTCCTGCACAAAAAGAAATTAAGAACCCTTGCTCAGTTCTCAGAGATAGTCAATTTTCAGGTCTGGAACCCACTGACTAAAGAAATATCTAGGTCCCTAAGCGGAAGGACTCTTCAACCCCAAGGAAAATATGTACCATGACGATTCCCCTATCCTCCCCAAAGAGACTTAAACAGTCTTTTATCTGGGTAAGGGTACACTGGGGAAAAGGGAATAACAAGAGTTATGAGGACTACTGGACTCAATAGCGTCACTATTAAAGACCTAGATGATGCAGGGGTGGTGGTCTTTATTATATGTCAAGTTATTTGCCCAGTCTGGCCCCTCCAGAGACCAGAGGGATCCAGGAAAATGGCTATCAACTACTGTAGGTCTAACCAAATAGTCATCCCAATTGAAGCTGTTGTTGCCAGATGCAGTGTTGTTGCTAAAATAGTTCAATTAAGGCCTCGGGTACAAGGATGTGGTCATTGACTTGTAAAATGAATTATTTTTCATTCCAGTGATAAAAGGGGATCAGAAACAGTTCACATTCATATGGGATAAATGACAATATTCACATATGGAAGAAGGAAGGAAAAGGCCAAGCTTGAATTATGAGTGGGTTGACTAGGTAATGTCAATTCCCTCGTGGCTTTGTTAGACTTTGCTTAAACTGCTTAGTTTAGAATGCTCCCCAGTGTTCTTTCTTTCTCCACTTCAGTCATGGACATACTTTTATCATTGTCTGATGGCTCTGTCAGCTGCATCTTTTTCTCTTTTCACAGAGGATTTTCCCTAATAAAATTGTTCCATGTTTAATCCTCTCTTGGCATCTGGAGGACCTAGACTTACATAGTCTTCCACTCCAGGTGTGCAGAAATGTTCTTTGATTAATTTCCAGTTTTCTACTATTTTCCCTGACCCTTATTAGTTCTGTCCCCTTCCATCTGCATAGTCCTTCACTACACCTGCAGAAGGCACTGGAGACTATGCCTTCTCTGTGGACTGAGTGATTTTTCTCAGCCTCTGCTTCCTGCTTCTGAATGGTAGGAGATCAACGGACATAATAACAAATGGTCACAATCCTTTTTTAGTCCAGGCTGGTGACAGCACAACTTTCGTAAAAAACATAGCTCTGCATCTTTAATTCTGGTTAGTTTGATTTGCCAGTAGTCACACCCATAATTCTTTTTGAGATATGTCTCTTTCCCTAGGCTCAATTGCTGGTAACAAAAGTATACACTACATTAGGGGAGAGCCACTTCTTTAGATGTCTTTCTCTGAGGTATTTTGATCAACTGAAGATTTTACTTAATTCTGCCATAGGGCTTTTGCTCACAGAATCCCCTCATCCTGCTGGCTCAGTTTTCATTTTCTAGTTCTCAGGCTCCTTTTAGCCTTCACCTCCTACTTGCAATATTGTTACTAGATCACTTTGTGTATGTTAGAAGTACCATGTTGCAGACAATCCTATTAATTAGACATTAAGACAATTACTGGGTTCAAATATCCTTATTTTTCCTATCATCCATTTTCAAAATTTCTACAACCGTCCTGTTACCTCGGTCAGCACCTCACTTTTGCAAATGTCTTAACCTTTCTGCTAGAAATTCAATCATGTTTTTGCTGTTGTCTTCATTTCTGTGACAACACATAGAAAAGAAGAGCAAGGACCAGCCCTGGGATACTCCAACATTTAAGTATCAGGGAGAAGAGGACGATCCAGCTGAGGAAAATGAGATGGAGAAACTAAGGAGGGAGGAGAAAACACAAGAAATGGGATGCCAGGTGGAAACTAGTAATTGCGCTCAATGTTGTTAAGAAGTCAAGCCAATTGTAGCCTGAAAATTGACTACTTGCTTAAACCACACTAGTCATTAGTAACCTGGACTAAAGCAGTTTTGGAGAGTGTTAAGGTTGGACTCTAATTACAGTGGATTCTAGAGGGAAGAATCTATGTCTTATATCTGTATTATATAAAGAAATCTCTCCCTTCATCTGTGTTTCTTCAATTCCGCATTTCTGCCAACTCTCTCAATTGGGATAAACCAAACCAGTAGCCAAAGTATCTTTCCTTTTCAGACAGTGGGAGAATGGGAATACTTATATGTATTTTAGTACTTTACCCCATCTCATCCATTGATCTGGTCTGTTTGTAGAATCCCCGAAACTACCCCTGTATTTCACCTCACCACTTGGCATGAAGGCTAGCCCTAAGTAGTTTTAGTGATGGTAACAGTTTGTCTTATCTTTTCAGTTTGAAGAGTTTGTTTTCCTATTATATCAAATGACTTCTCAGATGAGTATTCAAGGTACAGAAATGATCAGGTTCAGTTTCAAGCTAGTTGGATAAAGAATATAGTTGGCTAGACAGCAGCTGGGTTCTAGCCTTGATTCTAAAATAGTTGTGTGATTCAGTGAAGGTTCTTAGTTGTAAGAATATCTGGGCAGATCACTTACAAATATTTAATCTCTAAAAAAAGAGAGCCTTTAAAGTTTTCTTAGATCCATAAAGGTCTATGCCTTACTGCTCTCAAATCTTCACACACTTTTTCATTTTTTTTTAAAGATTTTATTTATTTATTTGACAGAGACAGACACAGTGAGAGAGCGAACAGAAGCAAGAGGAGTGGGAAAGGGAGAAACAGGCTACCTGCTGAGCAGGGAGCCTGATGTGGGACTCCATCCAAGGACCTTGGGATCATGACCGGAGCCAAAGGCAGACACTTAACACCTGAGCCACCCAAGTGCCCCACACATTTTTCTTTTTTTAATCGACTTGTTCTTCACAAATACCTGAAGGCGTAGATGATATTATTCATGCTTTAGAGAACAGAATAGGAAATAGAAACTAAGAGAGTCTAGGTGATTTACCATGTTTTAAAGTTGGTAAGTGAGGGACCAACTTAGTATTGAAGCCAGGTGGCCTCCATTTGAATCATGGCTCTGTAACTTACTAGCTGTAAGTGACCTTGGACAGTGAAAATCCCGAGACTCAGTTACTTTAACTGCAAAATGGGGCTAAATCCAGTATTTGAATTATGAATTGTTGAAACAATATCTGTGATAATCTGGTAAAAGGCATTATGCCAGAGGGTATAATCCTCAGCATGTCGTATATTTTTGATAAGTGCTAAGTCATAATAAAATGCACTTCCTTTACCTTTAGTATTGGGATTGCTACTTAGCATCTACCAATTACCTGTCTAGTCTTTCAAATGCCATTTTTATTTTAGAATTATAGTTATGGGAAGATATGACAAATTATAACTTTTTCTAGGAACAAATTAGTTTAAGAGTAAGAGGAATTTTATCATTTTCTATCAATTTCCAATATCAAAATTGACAAATCGAGGCAGGCTAAATTTGAAAATGTGCAGAGAGGAAGATCACCACTAAATCACCTCATTTATTTTCTCTCTCAAAAATATATTTTTTAAAAAGCAGGATAAAAAAGGAAAATTGTGTTAGAAAAAGGGCTGTTATCCTACCACATTTCCTCAGTGATTGATTGTATTTTCTCCCAGGAATTGAAGAAGAGAACATGAGGGTTGATTGCATCAAAAGTGTGACACGAATAAAAGAATCAAGAAATCACATATGTCTGCACACAAGTCAACTAATAAATCAAAAGCATGTTCTTAGCTAAGTCAGATGTTTCTTTGAAACAGCACATGGCGCAATTCCAATATACTCTATATTCAGCTACCTAACAGGCTGTCTTGTTCTTTCAACTAGTGAAAAATTTAACAGCACAAATGTTTATAAGGCTGGTAAAGCATTTTAACTTTATTTTATGCCCTGATTAGCTATTACTGGCCTGATGATTACACTGTAAAACCTAAAATCATAAATGGAGAAAATAACCTGTTGGCAGGAGTGAATACTAATTGTTACAACGTCCTATATTAAATGTGTTCATAGTTTCTTTTTACCAGTTATTTTGATGTAAAATTTAACAAGTTTTCTTTCATCACATATCAAATCTGTATTTTTAAAAAATTGTGGATTTAAATTTCTGCATCATTTTCAGCTGAGTCATAAAATTAATATATGTCATAATAATTTTAACATAATCAAATCCTCCTAACAGTATCATGTCCTAGTCAGAAAAAAAAGAAAACTTTTAAAAATGTTACAATGATTGCATATTACTAGAAAGTACAAGTAAATCCCAATATAATTGAAGAAAACTAGTTCACATGGATTTTTAAACTTTCAAATACTAAAAAGTCTATGACTATGTGAAGATTACTGTGGGTGGATGTAACTATAGCAAGAGAGAAACTTGTTAGACTAGAATTAATTGACAGGGGTAGGAGGAATTTGTTTCAGTAGATCATTATTCTATTTTTCAGAATTATACTTAATTGCTATTATATTGCAATGTCAATGTTAGTCAATGTCAAATCTGGAAACTATATTCCACCCCCATACATCTCTTGACCAAAAATTGCAACCACTCATGTTTGTTGGGCACTGATAGAAGTAATGGCAGAATTCTAGAGGAATATTGAGTGCTATATTTTATCAGATCCAAAAGGAGGGGAGGTTAAGAGGGTATCAATGCCAAAATTTTGGAATAGAATAGTCATAAAAAGACACTGGTATGATATTCTAACTAATTATTTTACTCTCTTTACTTATATAAATCAGCAAGTTATTCTGAGTGAAAATCAGTCTTTCATTTCCAATAACCACACTCAACACATCCATGGGGTTGATGAGAAGTAATGGTGGACTCCTACATGTGGAGATTCTTAAATGTTCTGAGGGGGCCTAGAGCTACTTTGCTGGGATTCTGAAATCCAGGTTCTCTTGCTTATTGCTTCCTTTCATTAACTCTACTTATTATTTCCCAAGGCCTCTAATTCTGTATTTATTGTCTATTCCTAGCACATATTATTTCATATGAGCATAATGCTATCAGTGGCTGTAAACAAATACAGGAAATGCTAAGCTAAGCAACCAGGTGGTCAGATGTTGATGGGACTGGGTATACATTGCAAAATTATAGTGAGTGTTTTAATTGTATGATTTTTCTGTTTCTGGCACCCCAGTGAAGGAATGGAAGAAAATAAAAAAGGAAATGGTGTTAATGAAGTGTTTCTTTTCTGTTAGACACTTGGCACATACTATCTTAATAATTTTTCTGCTGGTTCAGGTCCAGGACCAATTCTGTTCATAGTTGAGAAATATTAATGGGCTTTGGGACAGTGACTTGCTGACTCTGTATCAGGCCATCCCTTTCTAAAGAAGGCCTGCCCCCTTGTTTATGCCCCAGTTGCAGTAGGTGGTGTCGTCAAGCCTTTGACCAAAATGTGACCTTTATCCATCTCCTACTTCACTGCTGCATGACTTTTTCTTTTCCTGGAATCTTACCCAATTTTACCTAGCACCAGATTCCTAGATGCTTTGGCATCCTTTCCTGTTTATTTGCTTATTCAGATTTCTTATTGCTTATTGCTGCTCCCCATTGTTGATTATGTTCCACCTTCAGGAGGAGCTGCTCTATACTGGCATCTTCTTGCCATTAATTACCTGCCTTACTGCTTAGATTTCTCTATTCCCAGCAATTCTCCAACATACCACATGTGGATTCAGGACTACTCCCTTTTTCTACTTTGGGATCCATCCCCAGTTGCCTTCTCCTTTTATTCAGGTTGCCTCATTTTACGCTTAGATTTTTCCTGTGTGCTCTGGTCCTCTGATTATGGGAAATAGGTAGAGAAATGTGGGCAGAGGGTCTGGAAACCTGAAAACAGAGGGACTGGAAACATGACAGCCATAAGAAATCTTAACTTTGGAGCTGTCTTTGCTTTGGAACTGGCCTGGGTGGATTCTTCCATCCTCTGTTCTTTTCTAATTGTATGGAGAAGAGATTTGTGAAGTCTTGATTAATCTGAAGCTAGTTTGTATGTCAGCTCACAGGTAGTGATTTTAGCAGCTATTTTGAGTTTATCCACATGTCAGTAGCTGTAATTGCAAACTTCTTTCTCGTTAATTCCTGGAGTTGCCTCTCTTCCCCTGCTGTGAAATTTTGTCCCTCTCCAAAACAGAACACATTTTTTTTTCTTCCTGATGTGCCAAGCATACTCATTAATTTCTCACTTAGTGATGATTCATTAATCATGGGAGGGCATCTGAGCTGCAGTAAAAGTAACTCCTTTAATTTAATTTAATTTACAAACATTATTGAGTGTTTAATGTGCAAAGCAAAGTGTTAGGCATGAGACCCAAAAAGACACAGTTTGGGTAATATGTAAATAATTTTTTTCATTGGAATAAGTGTTGAATAAACTTTTCTGAATCAAATCTAATTACTATAGACTTTATTATAGTTTTAAGTTTAGATAATAAGTCTAACATAAACAGTAATAAACATAAAGAAACATATATGGATCGTTTCTAAAGAGAAGGAATAACTTTCATTTAAGTAATTTATCTATAATTCATATTCTCATGAAAACAAAATGAAAAATTAAACCCTGTAAAACACCACTGGTTATGCTTCCTTTTTGTACTCTCTTTTCTGTCAATTCCACAATGTAGGAATTATACAGGGTAAGAATCAGGGGAGGGTCTAGAAGGAACGCTGCTTGATCAAAACTAGGGTAGAGTGTGAGAGTCACTTTAATTTGTGTCTTCAGGTCATAGAATCATGGAACATTAGAACAAAGACCAAGGAATTAAGTTCATATCAATCATTAGGTAAGGAGGCTCACACCTAGGGGGGAAACGTGATTTGCTAAAGATTGACCAACTAGTTGGAATTAGAAAACAGCTTTTGATCTAAATCTGAAGTGTTAGCCATGACCTTTTGAATAGTAAGAAACAGAAAACAATTCAGGTTTGGAATATTATTGTTTGTGGCATTAATAAGTGGGCACATTGCAATTAATGCTTGATCTATGGGTACCAGTGGTTTTAGCTTAATTGAATTGTCTTTCTTCATCTCCAGAATCAACTTCTCTCTTTGGTGACCACAACCCTCATTCATGCTGATGGTAAAGATGTTCATAAGTAGCCACAGAACCATATGTTCCTAGCTTATCAACTTAACAAAAAACCTGAAAACAAAACTATTTCTTGTTATTTGTATACCATGTAGGTCACTGAGCCAAAAAGTTTAGGGACTCATGATTGGCCAGGCATGGTTGCATATTCACTCTCTTTGGCCAGGGAAGCCATCCGCTATCAGAATAAGGGCAATGCTGGGAAATTGTTCTGTATAGACACAAACAATGGGGGCTTTGTATCCCACAACATTAAGAAAAAAACTAAAGAGGGTATCTGAGTGGCTCAGTTGGTTAAGCAACTGTCTTTGGCTCAGATCATGATTCTGGAATCCCGGGATCAAGTCCCTTATAGTTCCCCCTGCTCAGCAGGGAGTCTGCTTCTCCCTCTGACCTCTCCCCTCTCAAGCTCTCTCTCTCTCTCTCAAATAAATTTTAAAAAATCTTAAAAAAAAAGAAAGAAAGAAAAGAAAGAAAAAAAAAGAAAAAAACCTAAAAGGAATTTTTAAAAGGCTCATATAATCAAAAGAAAACAGACATAATTGAAAGCTGATTTTATAATTTTGGGTGTTGCAAGAAATGCAATATCAATTAGTGCATTATTTGCTCTACTAGGTCTTATTGCAAATGTTGAATAATTTTCGTCAGTATAGTGTACTCTCCCTCTGATGCAGACGTATCCACAATTAATTAGCAGACCTAACTTTTACATTCTCTTCATTTCACCAACTGTAATACTCCAGGTAAACAGTGGAGAAAAGTTTTATGAAAGAAGTACAGCCTCCCTTATTGTTTATATTGATTGATTCTTTAAATTCTTTGATTGTTTGATAATGCTAGTGTGTATTTATTTTCAAAAAATTTATTTATTTATTTATTTATTTATTTATTTATTTATTTGACAGAGAGAGAGAGAGAGAGAAGGAACACAAGCAGGGGGAAAAGGAGTGGGAGAAGCAGGCTTCTTACAGATGTGAGGCTCCATTCCAGGATCCTGGAATCATGACCTAAAAGGAAGGCAGACACGTAATGACTGAGCAACCCAGGTGCCCCAATGCTAATAATTATTATATAGCAATGAATAGTAATGAGTGAATAAAGTGATGGGTAATTTGCTGAGAACATTGCTACATATATAAAAAGTACTGTTTTTTCAAATAAAATATTTTGGAAGTTTATTTTCCCAAATATAATTATTTTAATGCCTATACATCATCAGATTCAGTCATCGTAGTTCAATATATGACATGTTCATTGAACACTTACAAAGTTTTTTCTGAATAAGCTGGCAACTAAATGACTACAAACAAACCAACAAACCAACAAACCACCACATACACACATTCATAAGCAAACTGACCTCCAGGCAAAGGGAATTCACAACTCAATCACTTTTAGTCTTTACTATTAATCTTTAATTCTATCTCTATGAGATAGATGTTATTCCTATTTAAATAATAAAGGAATTAGCCCACTATAATATTAAGAATGCAGCTTTGTCAGATAGTATAGATTTTATTCACAGCTCTGCTTCTTACTAATTTACGTAAGCTTGCTAAGTCTTAGTTTCCTTATTGGAAAAACAGTGATAATAATTGAATCTAAACCCATCCTTGGCAAAAAAACAAACACTGCGATTGTCTGATTGCAAATGCCAATCTTTTATCTTCTATTCATACTTGTATATCTCAGGTTGGAGTGTGCCACTACTCTCTACCATAGACACAAACACACACACACACACACACACACACACACACACAGGGATGTGATAATCCAATTCCTACCATTCATTTGGGTATTTCAACCAGATCTTAGACTCCTAATTCCTAGAGTTCCTCATTTGCAGTTACCTTCACTCCTATTTTATCATGTTCATCCGCCTCCATGGAAATTCTGAGTCTGGAAGAATTTTGAATTCTCTACCTCTAAAGTCTAGTCATATAATCACATTCTCACCCCTGTCTCTGTTTCCTAACTCATTCATTGAGAACTCTGTGTCTAGAAATCTCTTCTCTCACCCTATTAGCCTCCCTTCTTTACCGCCCATGGTTTAGGCTTATTTTCTCTCAGAGTAGACACCGTCAATATCCCCAATTCTCTTTTCCTATTATCTGTTACTCTCTGTGTGCCGTGACCTTCAATCTCTCTCCATCTCCCCAAACTCTATACTCCAACAGAACTAAAAGTACTGGAAGTTCCCTGAATGTGCCCTGCTGTTATAGGTTTTTGTTCCTTTGCTTGTGACACTCTCTACTTGAAATACCTGTCATACAAAGATATATTTAATTTTAAAATCTTTCTGCGGAAAGTCTCCGTGAAAACTTTCATGATCACCCCCTAGATTAAATATATTACTCACTCATTTGGTGTCCCACAGTGTTCTACATCCATTACAGCAAGGAACACGTTATACTTATTTCCACTTATGTGATTTTTTTTAAAGGTTTTATTTATTTATTTGAAAGAGAGAGAGATTGTGAGAGAGAGCACAAGCAGAGAGGAGAGGAAGAAGCAGACTCCCTGCTGAGCAAGGAGCCCCATGTGGGGCTCAATTCCTGAGGTCAGGAGCTGAGCCAAATGCAGGCACTTATCCAACTGAGCCATCTGGTAGCCCCTCCCTTATATGATTTTTATATCCACCTTCCATGGCTGCTTAATTTCTGTATGCTCAGCTTCAGTGTAGTGCCTAACATGTAGGTGGCATCAATATTTACTGGATGGATTTATTAAATGAATTAAGTAGAAAGAAATACTGTCTTTAACTTTCATTTTTAATACTCTCTTGAATTTTAATTTTTCCAGAAGTAAGGCACAAAAAAGTTTCATCCCCTCTCCCTGCCTTTTTCTCTGGCTATTGGAAAAGGAGAGGGTCAAATATGAGAACAAAAGTTTTTAGCTATACTAACCCTTGTTATTAATATATTTGAAGTATTTATGTTCCTCTAAGTAGAGTTTACATTATTAACTTTAGATTATATGGGTTTTAAAAATAAGTGTGTGTATGTGTGTGTATGTAGAAAGAGGTGAAAAAATTATTTCAAAAGGTACTATTTTGGAAAATAACAGTATCTTCCTTGACACTTTTTGATACTTACTGGTATATCAGATTATCAAATTTTTCTAACATGCTACAAAGTAAGATTACCATTTCACACAAAAGTTTTCACATGAAGGAAAGATCATCACAGCACCAAGAGAACAAATTTTCTTCTTTTTGAAATTTGTACTTGAAATCAATGCACAGAGATGTGAATATCTTGAATAACTGTAATATTTAATTTTGTAAACTTTAATTTTCTTGACAAAAACATCATCTAGGGCTCCTGTAAATATCAATTGAATATTTAGATCCAATGCGTATATAGAATGTGCTAAACTCTGAAGTCTAAGGTCTGTGAACTAGATCATTGAGAAACTTAAGGGGAAATAATTGAGATGTACAATTTCATTACCATATAAAAAAAGAATAAGTAGAAAAAACTAGCCAAACCACTCACTTAAGTCCTAAGTTTTGCTAAATTTGGTTTTCACACCAAGGACTAACAGCTAATTATGTTAAATATTAGGATGTTTTCCGAAGTCTTACAAATAATAATGAAACAGGTCTATAATGCTATTTATTATAATTAAGATATATATCAATTATGGTAGAATTTGCAGTATGTTAAACTAACAAAATGTAAGGTGTGCACATGTAAATTTTGTGAACTCTTTGAATGAATCATGGTTTATTGTATAATTCACATTTATCATAAATAGCATAATTCATAGTTACTGATATTGAAATTATTAATATGTTTTGGGTAATAGTAGTATGCTAGTAAATGTTTAATAACCAACTTTCTGGGAAAAAAAAGGTTCTGATTTTAAAGTTTGCCAATTCCCATGATGCAAATGCTCCCACCACAATATGGGTGAACACACAGTTAGGAAGAGAAGTGCACAGTTGGCTCTTATGAGCTATACAAGCTAGCTCTAGCACATCACTGTCAAACTCATGCTTCTGTAGATTTCCAGGAGAAGCTCAACATTTTGATTCAGATCTTTTTTTTGATTCAGAAATTTTTTTTTAATAAAATGATAAAAGGAGCCACTATATGTGAGGCAGTTTATCTTTAGCAACTATATTCTCGTTTTTCTCTCTCAATTTCCTCAAGCAAGTATAAGCAATAGAGTTCAAGATTATTTGTTTCTTGCTAATTAGGGCTGAGGGTGTAATAATTTTCTGAGAATAATGTTGCAAGATGTTGCAGATGCAAGATGGCTTTATCCATTCCATTTCTGGGTGGCTTGAGCCTAGCTCTTCCACTAGGGTCCATATCTTGTTTTCCTTCATAGGTCTCAGAAAAGGAAGAAGTTATCAGTTCTGAGCATGTTCTGTTTGAATGTAACATCTAAAATTGACAAGGTGTAGTCAGTCACACATTAGCACTTAAACTTTTTTTCTTCAGCTTCTTGGAACTTTTCTAGATGTCATTATAGGCTTGTTCCTAAAGATCAAGTCTCCGAAGAGTTGCAATAAGACTTTGCTTGGATAGAATAAAACATTTCTTCATCTGTAAATTGGAGACAGCATAATATTTTGGATACAACCTTGATTTTATGGTTAAAATCTGTGATATGTAAAATAACCCTGCTTAAATATCTAATATTTTAGTTAATATAAGTAAAACTTGTAAAGTCCCTTGTTACTTAAGCTAAGTTTCTTTGAATGTTCTTAAATATTCAAATAGTTGCAGTTTCATCTTTTACATAATATTTAAGGCCTTCAGAATTTCTTGGAGTGCTATGCAAGCAAATGTGTGACCATGAAAAATGTTTTAGTCAAATAAAACCTAGAGTCTTTCTAAGCCATTGAAGTTTATATATTTTTGTTGTTTATTATTATGAGTTTTCTAGAAGGGATTGTATTCCAGAACACTCTAGTCTCATCAATCCTGAAACTATTTCTGCAATAAGAAAATTATTATTTGGATCTCTAGACTTCTTTCCCAAAGTGGGTACAGAGAACAGTCTCATGAGATGCTTCTTGGAAGCAAAGTGAGGGGAAGTTTACACAGGTAAGTATGGGCAATATTACATGCATTATGCCCCATCCCTCCTTTAAAGAGAAAATGCTCATAAGAATATTAAGGACTCTGAGAAGTCCTACAAAAAAGAAATCTTTAAAATTTGTTTTAAAGAATTTCCCAGTTATATTGATCATGAATCCTCTTTTATATTATTCTATTAACACCCTCAAAACATACTTTTGGAAATACCTCTTTTACAAAACCTTTCTTAAAAAATATTGAATTTCCACTTTTCAGACCAATATTAT
Source organism: Spilogale gracilis (assembly GCA_004023965.1). NCBI lineage: Eukaryota > Metazoa > Chordata > Mammalia > Carnivora > Mephitidae > Spilogale > Spilogale gracilis. The sequence goes on along the minus strand of PITA01003788.1, from coordinate 11,594 downwards.
ATAATATGTAGCCAACTTAAAAATTCAGGAACACATTTCTAAATTTCTGAAGAATTGGAAATAACCAAAATCAACTAAAAAGACATAGGTATATTAAATAAAACAATGGTCATGGAAGGAATTCATTATGTTGTTAAATTATGGCTTTGCCTGCAAAAATATCACAGAATTCCATGGATAAAAGTTTTCAAACCATCAAAGAACAGGTAATTCCTATGCAATTTAAATTGTTTCAGGCATAGAAAGTAAAGCATTCCAATTCTTAAAAAAATAAATCCAAACTAATATGACATTAACTCCAAAATCTGACAGATACCACAAAAGAGAAAATGATAAACCATCTCAGTTATGAATAATAATGTAAAATTCTAAATAAAATCCAGAAAATAAAATCCACACTACACTAAAAGAATAATATGCCATGACCAAGTGGGGTTTATTTCAAGAATGCAAAACTGTTTAAAGGTATGAATTCTCATAGTACAACTAAGTGCAGGTCAAAGAAGAAAAATATCTTATAAAATAGGAAAAGAGTGGTACTTTTGTAAGCAAAATCATATATATTTCTTAAACCAGTTGCTAGCACCCTTCTTAGCAACAAAACATTTTAAGAATCCCCACTAAAGTTAGGAATAAGGCAGATGTGCCTACTTTCCCATTATTATTTAGTATTTTTCTGGTTTTACAAAGAAATGAAATAATGATTATATACATTGGAAAAGAAAGGACAATATTATCATTATTTATAGATGATATGATTATATAATTGAAAAACCCAAGACAATCAATAGGAAAAAATACTACTAGAAAGAATAGAAGAACTCAGTAGTGTGACTGGTCATGAACTATATAAAACAGCTTTAATAAAAACCATAATCAAAAATGTGCTATGAAGCTTTGTAAATATAATTGAAAATAATAAAAAAATAACAATAAACCAAATACATCAGAATAAGTATAATAAGAAATATGCATTTCTAAATGAAGGATGTGATTTGAATAAGTGGATATGTGTACCTAATTCTGGACCACTATTATATCATATTATAGCTATGAGAAAATTATTCTAATAAACATATATATTAATTAAAATTCTAATAAAAATCCTAACAGAATGATTCTGAAGATTACCTGGAATAATAAACCATAGGAGAACAGGCAATATATTTTTGCTTTTTTCAAATTTCTACCATAAGTAATATGATGGAAAATAACATTAGCTGAGTAACAAAATATCCCTAAGCTCTCACTGACTTAATATAACAGAAATTTTATATCTCATTTAAGTCACAGTCCAGTGGGTGAACCTTGCTGGATGTGCCTCTTTGTGATCATTCAGGGATCCAGGCTTCACCTCCAGTGAAGTCCTCTGAGCTCAATCCATTAGTGTTGCTTCCTAATGTCTTTATTATAGGATAATGCCCATGATCTCACTTAACCGTTTATAGAGCTAGGAAATGAAATCTGGCTATGTACACTGGAAGAACATGTAAAGAGCAATTTAGCAACAATGTTAAATTCGAAACAAAAAAGCAGATTCTAAATATATAATGTGCATCACTGTCTAAAAGAAAAATTAACAATAAAATTAAGGTGTATCAATGATGTTTAAGACATAGATAGGTCTTTCCTTGGTAGAGCTAATTGTTTTTAGCCTAATGTATGGAAACATGCCTTAGCATTTGCACACAGCTGGGCTAATTGGAGGAGATAAGTGGGTGGATTTTCTAGTAGTTGTCAGTGCTTTATCTTATATAGGAAACAAAACTTCACTGAAAATTTATGTGAGCTTGGTGCTGACTCGTACATCTGGAACTTAGAATGAACAAGGCACATGGAACTGAATCTGGTGAGTGTATGGTACTGAAGACATCTTGAAAGCACGGGTATCTTTCAGCAGTTATAATCTGTGAATACTGATTTTATACTGTATGAACTATGAGCTGGAAAATGCACGGAAGGATGTTTCTTCAACATGTATGTTAAGTGTAGCCACTTCATAGTATTTTTCTGAGAATCAGTTGCAATGATATAAGCAAAATTACTTCTTTGTGTAAAATATTATGTAAAATTTGGTAGATATTTATTTATTCCTTAACTGTACCTAAAGGAAAAGTACCTAAAGCACCAGACACTGTTCAAGGCACTGGGGATGATGCATTGCTGAAAATAGGCATACTCCTACTTTCAAAGAGCTTTTGGCTGGAGGTGGATGGCAAGCAGGGGACAGAAAATAAACATATAAACAAGTAGATAAGATAATTTCAGACAGTTATAGGTGATATGAATGGCATTAAACAGGCTAATGAGCTAGAGATTGCAAGGGGGGACAGGGCTGATGATATTAGCTAGACAGGCATGGTATATTTGAAGAGCAACACTTGACATGACACTGTATGATGAGAGGGGCATATTATGCAAAGAACACTCAATGCATGTTTGCTGAATGAGTGCATTTGCTCACTTACTTTTGGTTCATCTGTGAATTCATTTTATGCCATGAAAGTAAAATATTTCCAACAGCTTAAAATACTCTATAGTGATACAAAGCTATATACAAAGGATTTTCATGATCAAATCAAGTTATATGTTTGGACATCAGGCAGAATGAGAGCTCAGTCTGTTAGCTTTTTAAATGAACTAGGCATTAAAAGAAAGTAGAAATTCATCATAAATAGAGCACTTAAAATTAGCCACAGATATAAGTGTTGTGGCTTCTACTTCTGGCCACTCTCCCCTAGTCTGATTGCTTCAGTCCCCTCACTGTTCTTTTCCTTTCCAACACTATTGTGTTATCATTCTTGCTGACCTTATCCATGTAACTCATCCCTCCGACTAACGATCAAATAATTATACCTTTTCTTCATCTATAAATTTGGACTAATAACTCCTTACTAGGCACTCAGAGCACCAATATAAGCATTTTTTTCATGATCTATGTGAAAACAGTATATTATCATAGGCCTTATTTTATCTTTCTCTAGGTTTATAGATTTTAATGCACTGGTACCATAATTTATTAAATGGGTATGTTGGCATTCTTCACTTTTTCTTTCATAGGAAAAAATGGCCCTGCTGGTTAAATCAGTGACTACCTAACATTAAATAAAAACTATTTGCTAGCATTCCTTTAAAATGTAGTTTTGGAGTGAATACAAGTAATAATTCTCAGATTTTTGTCTCCTCAGCTGATTATCATCACTTTGGCTGGCTGTGTCTTCCATGGAAGAGTTTTAGAAATTTTTGATGATTATCATCCACTTCATGATATGAATTATCGGGGTTGAAAAGATCACAGAACAAACAAAAACAAACACCCCCCACCACCAAAGAAGTTTGGTTTTGTAATACAAATTCTCTGATAGGAGGGAATAAGCTGATCAAAGAGTGCCCTGAAATGTTGTTCCATATGCAGCTTACATAACTTGATTTTAGAGATAAAGCATTCCACACGTTGAATGATAAGAATCTTGGCTACCTTCAAAAGGCTTTGTAAAGATGTTATTGGCTTCATGTTTAATATACTGTGCAGCACATTTCAATCGGGTAACATGAAGTTACTTTCGGTAAAGTCTTTTTGGCAGAGCTAACGGCAACTTTGTTAGGCAAAACTAGTGAACTCCCCAAGTCCACTCTCAATTATATCAGAAATCACTGTACTTTTCTACCAAAAGCTATTTTTAAGAACTGTTGCTGAAAGATTCTACCACAGATAGGGAACTCTTGGGCAAAATTAAGCTCCATGTCAAACAAGAATATGGACTTTTTTTTTTTTTTAACTAGGACTTCTTTTTTCCTAAAAAATGAGACTGTGCTCATTTCCATTCTTTCCAAGTGGGTGTCAGTTTTGGATCTGTTAGCATAAATTCAGGCCAATTCCTGGATGTGCTGTCTATAAAGTACCTGTGTGTCAACAGCCCTCTGGAATGGTGGTTCAGTTTCCCCAGAAGAAGCATTCTTTTTAGGGAGGAAATTTATGTTGATGATTTTCAAATTATTGGAACTCAGGCCATTTTCCAGCTGGCCAAGCCCTATACACTGACTTCAGAAGTGCCAATTTTGGATTTTTGGCAGTTGCTAGCATGCCTTGGTCAACTTCAAGAGGCAGCTCAGGGAGAGATTTCAGCATCTACATTTTAACACAATTACCAGTTTGCTTCTGGATGACATCCAGCCCTTTATTTTTAATATATGAGATCCAGTATCTCTTTAAAATCATTTTCTCTTTATGTTCTACTTGTAAGATCCTGAAGAGGCTCTAAGTTAGGAAAAATACAAAACAAAGTATTCTTTGATTTATGAATTCTAAAAATAATTTCTCTGATTGTCTGACATGTTTGTTTATTCTTGGAGGTTTAAATGTTCTTTACTCAGGCTGTTAATTATGGGCTTAGAATGTTAATATTCAATGTTTAGAATACTGAAGATGGGGATTATTATATATTGTTTTCATATATTTATAGAAAATGTGGAATAAAGTGTAAATATCTACTAATTTTAAAAATGCAAATTCATATTAAATATCTTCATTCATTGGGTGATCAATTTTGTATTCTTAGTGGAGTTAATTTATTTACAGACTCAGAGTAATAACAATGATTATCTTTATACTCTTACGCAGTCTATAAGTACTGTTACAAAGGAATGAGCTTTAGATTTCCTGAAAGAGAAGAATCATGTGTGTGTATGTGTGTGTGCTTTTAATTTTATAGCCCTACATGACACCATAGTTCCTAGCTTTGAAATACATACACACACACACACACATATACCACACATACACACACATGACCAAAGTTTCATAATGCATATTCAACCTCTGGGAACAGTAAATGTTTATTTTATTTTATTTTTTTTTTTAGTAAATGTTTATTATATTATTAACAATGACAGAATGCAGGCGGGCTTGAAATACTCAAAATTGCTGAGGGATAGTTTATTGATGTCAAAGAAAAAGGAGACATAACCCATCCAAGACTTAGTTTTCATAGCTGCAAAATGAGAGTAATAATATTCAACTTATATGATAATGATGGGTATTAATCAAATACAGCTCCTACTACCTAGTAAATATTTAACAAATGGCAATGCCTGTGAGAACCAATATGGTTTTGGGGTCAAATTGTCCTGGGTTTGAATTCTGACTCTATTATTTACCAGCTGTACTACCATTGGGCAAATTAATAAACTGGACTTCATTTTCCATCTAGTGTTAGATGAATAAATGAAGTAAAGTATATAAAGTGTGCAGCCCAGATGTCAATAAATGTTGCTTTTATGATTAATAAAACATCATCAGTTTGAGGATTCCCTAGTGGTAGGATTGGGTGGCACCAGCTGGTTCAACACTTTTCAATTTGCCTCCCATGGTGCTTGATTATTGGATGGACACTCTCTCTGCTTTATTTGTTTATGGGCATGTAAAATATATTGCTTTTCCACATGAATTTTCATTTCAAGAAAGAGTTATGTTGCTAAGAGAAGCTTGAAAAACATCCATTTGGTCCAACATCATTAGTTTACAGATGCAGTAATTGAAGCTCAGGAAAGTTAATAACGAAATAGTGAGGACGGGACTGCAGGTCAGCAGAACCCCAGCTCCACGTTACATTTCCGCGCATTTCCGCTCTTTCTTTCCCAGTTGCACTTTAGTTTTTGCTTTTGTTAATTGACTCCAGGAACTGAGTCAACTTTGGCAATATTTTCTTGAACTATGCACTAATCAGAAAAAAATTTCTCTAGAATTTCTTTTAAAGAATTATTAAAAAAGTAATGAGGGAAAAATAACATTACTTGGTGTCTTAGTCTGGGCTCCTCGGAGAAACAGAACCAATAAGAGATATACAGCTCACCTTCTCTATCTACCATTTAAATGTATTATAAGGAATTGGCTCATGTTCTTATAAAGGCTAAGAATCTACAGTCAGGAAGCTGGAATGCCAGGGGAGCTGATGATATTGTTTCAGTGCAAGTTTGACGGTCTAAGAATGAAGAGAGCCTATGTGTAAGTTTCAGTCGGAGTTTAAACCCGAAGACAGAAAGAGACTGAGGTCTAGTTCGAAGGCCACCAGGTAGAGAGAGTAAATATGCTCTTGCTCAGCCTTTTATTTATTTAGGACTTCAGTGGATTGAATGAAGCCCACCCACATCAGGGAGGCCAATATTCTTTATACACTCTCCTGGCTTAAATGTTAATCTCATCCAGAAACACCCTCATAGGCACACTGAGAATAATGTTTAAACTGAGATCTGGAACCCCATGGCCAAGTGAAGGTGACACATAAAATTAACCATCACACTAGGTAAAATATACATTCGAAGTTATGTAAAATACATATATATTTTATATTATATATACAGTATTTTACCTAGTGATACATATATATATATCATATATATACACATATATATATACACACATATATGATTTTATTTATTTTACAGAGAGAGAGAGACCTCGAGGCCATGTGTGGGAGCAGAATGAGGTAGAGAGGGAGAGAGAGAGCAAGCTGAGAGAATCTCAAGCTGACTCTGTGCTGAGCTTGGAGTGCCATGTGCAGCAGGATCCCACAACCCTGAGCAGAAACCAAGAATTGGATGTCCTGAGCCAACCAGGCTCCTCTAGGTAAAATACATTTTTATCACTGATTCCAAGCATACATTTTTGAGATGTGTATATATTCTCAAATAACAATATTTTCTCATTCTCAATAAACACATTTTCCTTTATATGTGAAAGTTTCATTTTTTTTCTTTTTAAAAATATTTTACTTATTTGACAGAGAGAGAGAGAGAGAGAGAACACATGTCAGTGGGAGAGGGAGAAGCAGACTCCCCTCTGATCAGGGAACCCCATGGGTCCTTGATTCCAGGACCCAGGGATCATGACCTGTGCTGAGGGCAACCGCTTAACCAACAGAGCAACCCAGCCACTCCTAAAGTTTAGTTTTTCATAAACCTAAATTAAGTTCTCTACATAGTCTAATGTGTTCCCCCCCATAATATAGCACTTATATATAATTTTTTTAATCTTTCTGTTTTATGAGAACTGCTTAAGTAAGTTGTCTAGCAACTTGGTCAGAGGTAGCCATTATTTTATTATGTATAGAATCCTTTTTATTGTGATATTAGCTCATGGTATTTGATAATAATTCACTTAATTTTAAATATCTTTCCCTTTAGTCTTGTGTTTCCCTTAAATTTCCTTGGTATACACCAAATATTCTGAAGTAAAGAAATCAAGTGTCCCTTATGGGTTTATTTTGAATCCAGAAAAAAATAATACCATGACAATTATAAGAAATAAAATAATGACAAAGATTTTCTGTGGTCGTTCATACATAACAAAACAGAAAGGTATGAATTAATCAGATTTTTTTTTTTTTTGCATTATCCAACTCCTTAAGATTATTATACTGTCCCAGGGTTCCTGGGTGGCTCAGAGAATTAAGTTTCTGCCTTTGGTTCAGGTTATGATTTCACGGTCCCTTCAGCCTGAGTCGCACATCAGGCTCTCTGTTCAGTGGGGAGTCTGCTTCCCCCTCTTCCTCTGTCTGCTTCTCTGCCTATTGTGATCTCTCTGTCAAATAAATAAATAAAATCTTTTAGAAAAGATTATTATACTGTCCCTTGGCAGAGCAATATTTTTCTTTCTCTATTCTGCAATTGATGAAACTGTATGAACTTTATAAAATTATAAAAATAATTAGAAAATAAGTCATTCAATTGTACATTAATGGTATTTGTTAGCATATTCTGTCCCATAGTTAATATATTCTGACACTGATTCATTACGATGTATGTAAAATTTTCCAAAACACTGAAAGGTAACAACATTAATAGATATACTTCTGTCTTTGAAATATTAGTTTCAGCAACTATATAAATATTGAAATTGTTACTCCATTAAAACTCCACTAACGCTACGCTATATTTCTATTTGAGCAAATTATCATTAATTTCTACTTCACCAATTCAGTATTTTTGTTTATTTGACTAAGACTTGGACAAAGTTCACAACAGTTTTGTGATTCACAAAAACCACACCCTGAAAGAAACATTAAGCTAATTAATGGAACAAACTAGAATTATTTGAAGCACTTTTCTATATATAATCTTGCTTAAATGGTCACCAATAGGCTATCTTCCTTCATTTCCTTAAGAGTTTAGCAGTGCTGAACCCTCTATTCCTTATACACGCACCTGTTTGCTGTCCATGGCACCTCCTTCCCTGTAGCAACTTTAAAACTGTACTTCCACCTCTCAACAGGAATACTCACAGCCATGTGAGACTGTCTTACTGTGTCTCACCTCCACCATTTTACTTCTATGATGATGATTTCCGCAGTTTGATCACACGGTAGTTGACGTCTAGATTGATCTCAAAAGCTTTGTTATGAACTGCCCCAGAGGCTCTCTTGCACCCTGGGCCTTTCTCCCCTGTGCCTTGAAAGGGGCCAAGATGGTATATTTCTTTCTGTTTTATTCCTTCTTTGGAGTGCTCTGCTCCTCCACTGGCTCTGCTTCATGTTTTATAAACTTGACTAATGCACTTCTTATTTATTTTCCATTTTCATCCTATCACTGTGACTCAAGGTTTCATTTGCTTCTTTACGGGCTGAATCCATATTAGCTTTGGTCTCTCTGCTGAGTTTTCAAGCCATATTTAAAACCACCTGCCTGACTTTTTTGGAGGGGTGTTCCACCCCTACCTTAAGTGCACAGGTTTCACCTTCCCATTCCTCTATTTCATTGTTAATGACAACAGGATTTTCTTTGTAATCTCTCTAAAATCTCTCCTCTTGTTCCACATTAAAGCTGTTACTAGATTGCTACTTTTATTGTTTCTGTTAGATGTGTCCATTCTTAACAGTCCTTGCTTATTTCACTTCCTCCTTTGACTATTAATTCTGACACCAGCAAACATGCCAATTCAAGTCTCAGTTTTCTAACTGCTTCCACTTTTTGCTTTCTGTTACCCGCCCCCAATCACCAGCCAAAGCCGACTGCCTATCCTCCTTTTGAGGAACCTTCAGAAGTCAATAGTGGCCTAACTCTACCTCATAATGCTCACGTCATTGCTTTCGCTTCCCACCTCGGGGGGCATTTTACCATTCACATCATCACAGGAAAAGGGGTGAGTATAGTAGAATAAGGTATTTTAAGAGAGCACACACTCACGTAACTTTTATTATAATATATTGTTATAATTGTTCCACTTTATTTCTAGTTCTTGTTGTTAAAATCTTATATGCCTGATTTATAAATTAAACTGTGTCATAGGTACTTAATGTCTAGGAAAGACTTAGTACATAAGTGGTTCGGTACTATCTGTGGTTTCAGGCATCCACAGGGGTCTTGAGCCGTATTCCTGCAGATAAACACAGACAACAGACATACTTCGTTTTGTTCAGCTTAAATGTATTGTGCTTTGCAGATACCGTGGTCTTTCTTTCTTTTTTTTTTTTAAACGAAGTTTTGTGGCGACCCTGTGTCAAGCGCTTCTTTCAGCACCATTTTTTCAAGGGCGTTGGCCTGCTTTGTGTCTCTGTGTTACATTTTGGTAATTCTTACAATATATCAAACTTTTTCATTATTATTTTATTTGTAATAGTGGTCTTTGGTCAGTGATTATGATTCACTGAAGGCTCAGATGATGGTTAGCATTTTTATCAATAAAGAAAATTTTAACTAACGTATGCACATTTTTTAAAAGACATAATGCTGTGACACACTTAGATTACAATATAGTGCAAACATAATTTTTATATGCACTGGGAAGCCAGCACTGCCTCTGACTTACTTTATTTATTGTGACATTTACTTTAATGTTTGGAACTGAACCTATAATATCTCTGAGGTGTGCCTGTCCTTCACCTAGATTATTCCTCCTAAAACATTGCTGTTTGCTTATCACTGTATAGATCAAAACCACCTCTGACTATCTCTGCCTAATGGATTGGAGACCACACTCCTAGTCATCTTTTAAAATCTCATATATTCTGCCCCCACTCCATCTTTTCCCACATATCACACTCCCTCTTTCCAAACACAGTGATTTATTTGTAATGACTTAATATGCCTAACATTTTTTCTTGACCTTTGCACACAGGATTTGCTTCACCTAGAATGATAACCTTCATCATCACCATTGATCTGAATTTTAGTTATGCTTCAGTCATTCTTTAGTTCAACTTAAGTTCCACTTCTTTATTTTTTGAACCTCTGAAAACTTCCTTTCACTTATTTGACAAAATTATCAATGCAAAATATTAATATACATGGTTTTAGATGCATATATTCTCTCCTAAAACTAAGTTTCTTGAGGGAAGTGTCTTAGGAATTTATATGTCCATTGTCTATATTAATTTGCATATAATTTAGGATGTAGTAGATGAACCTACTATTGTATTTTAGTTTCATATCCTATTTTAGATCTAGATTTTATCCTAAAAGACATTATTTTTCAAAATTTTGATTTATCTTTTCTGAAATACTACACAATGGTTTAGAATTGGGTGCTGGAATTTCCAGGTAGGGAAGTGTCAACTGGTGAAATACCAGCCTTTGTGCAATTTCTTATTTTAGAAGTCTGTATCAGGAGGTTTTATTATATGGTTTTACCAGTGCAAAACTCTGTATTAGAAATGTGAAACTCAAAGTCACATGGATATCCAATCCAATACTGCTTATTTCAACATTATCTTTATTAAACAGAATTGGTATTTTTAGGATGTTTTACTTAATAAACAACATTTTATTAAATAACTTGAGGGGACTTTGTTAATTGAGAGCTCAAGGAAGTCAGCTGTATTATGTATGTAACAAAAAATAGTGTTAATTTTTATTGCATTTTTAGAAAGAATATTTAGAATGATTTTGTCAGATTGAATGCTTTATTAGATTCAGACATGTTATTCTTAAGAACATTGGCAGAACATAAGAGATTTAGAGGTTTGTACACAATATGTTGAGGGAGTCAAAACCATAACTTTGAGAAATGACTGAAATCATTGGGGTATTGACTCAAAAAGAGAAATACTCATAGAAATATGACACATATTGAAGGGTAATCGTAGGGATTAAATGCCAGCTTATTTCCTGTGATTTCCAAAGGTAGAACCAGAAACACTGAGGCATAGAAGCATATTTTATCCCACTATCAAAAATCACATTCCATAAAGGATCTGAAAGATAAAATTATATAATCGATATAGATACTTCCATGTTGTAGAAATATTTAAAAAGAAATGATTATTTCTTTACTTTTATTCATGTCTCTCTTGTACAGAAATTGTACTTTTATGGCATTTATCAGTTTCTACCTTGCTTAATAGTGTAACCAAATATTAAAAGTTGTGGGGCACCTGGGTGGCTCAGTGGGTTAAAGCCTCCACCTTCGGGAGGGTCAAGATGGCGGAAGGCCAGGTGACCGCATTTCAGGGAGTTCCCTGAAGAGAGCTGAATTCCAACAAAAAAACCACTACAAGACCACCGTGAACACCCATGAAACCAGCCTGAAATGTGATATTTCCCACTTCTGGACCGCCACGAGAGACAAAGAACATCGGCAAAAAGGTAGAAACAAATTGGAG
>PITA01003787.1:88596-133537 GCA_004023965.1 Spilogale gracilis | reverse complement strand
ATATAATGAAGGTTATATATAATGTTATATATATAATGAAGGTTAACTCATTATATATAATGGATATACTAGGGCATGTACTAGAAATAACAATGGCACTTACTGTGGGTATGAGTCTGTCTTTCTTAGGTCTTCAGCCTGCACTGCTATCCAAGGGCTTATAGAGTGATTGATCCATTAACTTGGATCTTGTATAACAATACATTGGACCAAGGAACTCACTTTATAGCAGTAGCTCTCAAAGTGTGGTCCCCAGATCCGTACAATGATTACATGGGAAGTTATTAGAGATGACACTGAGTTAACCAGGAGTCTGTGTTTTAGCAACCCCTCCAAATAATATTAATGTACATGAATGCTTGAGAACCACTTCTTGATAGGAAAAAAAAAAAGATGTGGCATTGGGCATATGACCACGATATCTACTGGTCTTATCATATACAGTGTTACCAAGAAGCTGCTAGCCTGATAGAGTGACAAATGGTCTTTTGAAAGTATAGTGCCTGCATGGAGATATTGCCTTGTATGGATGTTGTCCTCTAGGGTATATGACATACCTCAGTCTTTCTCAATCAGAATGCCATGAGAGATTTAAACCACGCTAAAAATTAAGTGACTATTTTTTCAATTTAGCAAAGGATAGTCCATAACTAATACTATTTTAGACTCTTAGGAAGAAAGTTAACTCACAATATATAATGGATGTACTAGGGCAGTAGAGCTTAATTATCATGGAGAATCTTTATTAAGAATACTTGTTATACATCAATGACCATTATAATGTGATGTGCCTCCAATAGGAAGAATAAATGGGTCTAGGAAACAAGGGGAGAAATTTATTTATTTATTTATTTTTTTATTTATTTATTCATTAATTAATTAATTCATTCATTTTTCAATTTAAATTCAATTATTAAACATACATTGTATTATTTGTTTCAGGGGTATAGGTCTGTTCATCAGTCTTAAATAACATTCAGTGCTCCTTATAACACATACCCTCCCCAATGTCCATCACCAGGTTACCCCAAACCCCTACCCACCTCCACTCCAACAACCCTCAGTTTGTTTCCTAAGATTAAGAGTCTCTTATGATTTATCTCCTGCTCTGGTTTTGTTTTGTTTCATTTTTTTCCTCTCCTCCCCTATGATCCTCTGCCTTGTTTCTTAAATCCCACATGAGATCAATGATAAATGCTTTCTCTGATTGACTTCTTTCATTTAGCATAATATCCTCTAGTTCCTCCATGTTGTTGCAAATGGCAAGATTTCATTTTTTAAAGGACACATAATATTCTATTGTATATATATATGCAGTGGTGATTCTTATCATCATTCTCAGTGACCCATTTGGGAAATTTAAGCTTCTTGTTCTTGTAACTCTGGGCTCTGTGAATCTAGAAATCCTAGCTCTCAGAAGATGTGCTCCAGCAGAAAGAAGAAGTTAACCAAGAAAGAACAAAACTTATTATCTAGAAAAGAGTGGGTTTAACTTAGAAGAAGGGTGGACAGAGAACTTAGGATAATCACTACAAAACCTAAATTGAAGGCAGCCTGCACAGTTTGAAACAGCAGGGTGGGGGGCTTAGGAGACAGGTATCCAAATTCTATATGGTATATATTATGGATGGTTATGTGATGGAACATCCAGAAAAAAAGCTAAGACTATGCATATGGAAATTATGAAAGTGAAATTTTTAAAAAAGAACAAAATATATATGTCAAAGAGTAGTTTATATAGACTTACATATACAGTTGACCCTTGAACAATGCAGGGAATAGGAGCACCAACACCCTGTGCAGTCAAAAATACACATACAACTTTTGACTTCCCTAAAACTTAACTACTAATAGCTTACTTTTGACCAGACACCTTAATGATTAACATAAATGGTTAACATATAACATATTTTTTGTATGTTATATGTATTATAACTGTATTCTTACAATAAAGTATTATGTGTATGTATACATTTATACATATGTATGTGCTTTCTGTCCCTATAATCTGACCCCCAAATATTGAGTACAGTGAGTTAAATCTACCAGTGGCATATATCTACCACATATGTATGTATATACATATATAAAACGACTTGTGTAGAAATAAGTAATGTGGAGAAAAAAAGAGAGTTGGTAATGGAGGGTGGCCTTTTAGCTAAGGTGTTTAGGAAAGGCCTGAACAAAAATATAGATGAAATGAAGGAGCAAATCATGAAGCTAAGAAGGTGGGGTGCAAGAGAACATTCAAGGCAGAAGCAACAACACAAAAGAATGGAAGGAGCATTGCCTCCGAAAAGGTCAGCAGGACAGAGAAGGAATTATTGTTGAGCATTCAATGAGTGAGGAGGTATATGAAAACTATAGCTAGGAGAGAGGTAAACCAAGTACTAGAGAAATGCAGAGCAGTGTTGTGAGCCCATTTGAGGTCTGTGGTCATAAATTTAAAGTAAGACTACTCAGTAGAGTTCTGTGATTTGTTTCCAGCAATATTAAGATGGAAGGAGGTAGGCCCAATATAGGATGTAATCAGGACCATAATTTAACCAAGTAAGTATGATGGCGGGGAGAGCAAGATATTTGAGAAGCATGCGAGTTCTTCTCATGATGAAATTTAAGCTGACTAAGCAGGGAAGTAGGAACATGAGGGAAGATGATGAATAATGAAAAACTTCTAGGTTCAACACATTGAGAAAGATCCAGCCCTATAAGGAGGGGATGCAGTTTAGATGCACATCAATAAGCTGTGTCCCCGTCTAGAAACGTAGAGATCTGAGGATGAGAACATCAGATAGGCATATGGGTGGCTTTAAGGAGAACACACTTGGGACCAGCTGTCAGACAGGATACTCTCCTGACCCAGATCTCAACACAGCTTAGACGCCTACTCCAACCAAGAGGGCATCTGCAGGGTCTCATTTGGCTAAAAGTGGAGCATCTGACAAATTCTTGTCTTCCTTTGTTGACAGAATTATCAATCACTAATGGAGGTAGAGTCAGGAGAGCTTCTAATAAGGAAGAATCTCTTGGTGGAAGTGAAATTGATGGGAATTTTGAAGGAAAATGGGCTAGTTCCTTAACTGTCTAAAAGAACCTAATTCTCCTGGTTCATTAGATCACCAAATTCACTACTGGTAAATGTTGTGGAATTGTGAGGGAAAAAAAATCAAGTAATATCAGCAATAGGTAAAGGTTCTGACTTCAAGAAAGAAGGTAACTTTTTTCTCTGCAAAATAGCCTAAGGGCTGCCAGAGAAAGGGATAATCAGATGGAAAAATAAATAGTTGCTGACCTTACCCAGTAGATGAAGATTAGTCAATCAGAAGATGTTTCTGGTGGCAGTTGACAGGAAGCAGGAGTGAGGGTTAACAAAAAGAACCTATCCCAATCACAAATGGTCCCAAATGTTGGTGTGTCAAGCAAAATCTACCAATGACAATAATTAGTAAAAAAAGAAAAAAAAAGCTATTTTTGTATTATGTACCTATATGGATTAGCATTTATACACTTATTTCTAATCCTTAAAACAACTCTGTAAGTTGAATTTTTGTATATACCTTACAGCTGAGGAAACTGTGGTGAGACAAAGTGTTGACTTTCCTGAAGTGTCATAGGATACGAAGGAGCCAAGGTTCAAACCAGGTCAGTATCTCTTTAAAGATCATTCTACAGTGTCCCTCGCATCTGAAAAACAATTCTTAGCGTGAAGTGTATGTAGGAGAACTTTGTAGTGAAGACATGTTTTGTAGTGTAGTGAAGAAGAAGAAGTAGTTTTGGCTGGCAGTAAGCTCATGTAGATGCATGGTTTGGTCATCACGGAAACTAACATTATCTTAGTTTGCATCAGCGTGGAGTCAGAATTTTGAGTGATCACCATGTGTCCCAGTCACATCAACAGTTCGTACTGTGTCCAGTTGTGAGCACTATGCTTGAAAAGAGATATAAACAAACCAAATATTTGTAAAGAAAGGACCAATTTAATGGAAACTCAAAATTCAAGTTGAAAGCTCATGGAAGGAACTGGGCATTTGGAGAAACGAATACCTAGAGGGGACATGATATATTTTCTAAAATGTTTGACAGGACTTTCGTGAAGGAGAAAATAGACTTGTTCTGTATGAAAACCAAATGATGGTACAAGAACTAATGGATAAAAGCCAGAGATCCAAATAAAGTAGGGGTTACCTGAAAAGTTAATTAATTTATGAAAAATACTAAGTTTTTCATCCTGGTATATTTTCTTGCTGCTGGAACATTATGGAGGCACTTCAAGCCTCAGATGGGTGATTGTGTTACATGACTTTATATTCTCTTCCAACTCTAAGAATCTATGATTCCATGACTTCTCATTTTTAAAAGACCAAGTTTGGGGCATCTGGGTGGCTCAGTCATTAAGTGTCTGCCTTCGGCTCAGGTCATGATCCTGGAGTCCCAGGATTAAGCCCCACATCGAGTTCCCTGCTCTGCGGGAGGCCTGCTTCTCCCTCTCTCACTCCCCCTGCTTGTGTTCCCTTTCTAGTTGTATTTCTCTCCGTCAAATAAATAAATACAATCTTAAAAAAAAAGACCAAGTTTCTTTATACACAGAACTGTATAGTTTTTAATGCATAAATGCTATGATGTCATACCTGATTTATTTAATAAGTAAAGTCTGATGCTTTTCCTTTTTTAAAAAAAAATTGGATTTCCTCTCATAGTTTCCCCAGTCCACTGATTTTAGCAGCTGCACACCCTCATGGGCTCAAATGGGTTGGATTCAAATGGGTTCACCAGCTTTGCTGCTGACTAATTGCATCCTTGGACAAGGTTCTTAACTTTTCTATATAATACCTATTCACCAGATTGTTGTGAGGATCAGTAAGTTAATACATATGAAGCACTTAGAACTGTACCTTGCATTCAGTAAGCAGTAGATAAATCTGAGCCATTATTATTTCCCATGTAAATCCTTCCATGTCAACTAGCAGAGAACTAATTGACTATAACTGCTACATAGTATTTTATAATTTATCCAATTCCTCTTTCTTTGATGAGTATTCTCTTTCTGGCTTTCCCACTCATACAAATAGCATTGCAATACACATGTGTACTTATGTCCTTTGTGTTGCTGTTTTTGTGTCTATGAGAGTAAAATAGGTGGATTGAAGTGGATTGCTGGTTGAAAGCTAGATGTATTTTTAATTTTAAAAATGTCATTTAGCTGTCACCAATAGGGCTGTAAATCTTCATATTTTCTGCAGGAATGTATAAAAGTACATTTTTCTTTAAGTTCCACCAACAATAAGTAGTATAGCTCTTTCTATCTTCTGCCAGAGTTACAGGTATTAGTAAAGTGATGTTTCATTGTTTCTTTAATTTGCCTTCCCATAATTTTAAGGAATTTGTGGGTTTTTTTCATGTTGGTTGCCATTTACTCATTTTTCTATTGAGTGGTTTATATTTCTCTTGTCAGCTTCTAAACACTTTGCACAGCATATATATTAACTCCTTACATGACTTCCCTTAAAACACACTTGGTTCAAATCATGAGCATGACCATGTTTGGCTCACTTCTGCACTGTCATCTATCTGAATCTTTCCCTCTATTCTTATCTCCTGAGAACCAGGGATGGAGATTGACCTAAGAGTTAGTAAAGCACCCAACAAGAGCATAGTAGGGTTCCACTGCAGACAGGCGTGTTACCCCACAGCTCATGAGAGAAGAAACAAAGACTAGATGGTGGGGTGAGCATGATGAAAGATGAATCTGCAGAAGCCAAAGACACAGGATCCAAGCCAGGATCCCAGAGACATGAGTATAGATCAATCAGAGAGATGAGATCAAAGTGGAGGTAGGTCAGGGGGAAAGGGCAGTGGTATGGGCCATTTGCTTAATATACCCAATAATTTTTGAAACTTGTTGTTAGAGACCAGCAGGAGTATAATGTGTGCTGGATGGACCTGACTTCAAATGCTCAGGCAAGAACAGATAATTTGCTTGTTCAAAACTCTTTATTGAAGCCTTGGTGCCTAAATAGCAGAGTCCCAGGTACTTGAACTTGCTCTTCAAGGTCTTCTAAAATATGATCTGACCTTTCCTTCCTCATTTTGTGCTCTCTATTCCTTCATTGTTCCTCAAATTCCTTTCATCTTCTGGTTTTTGCCTGGAATGCCCTTCTCCTGCCTCTCCTTCTGTACAAATTCTATTCATTTTTAAAGTCTCTTTCTCTGAATGTTGTCCTGACCATTCTAGCCTGATATGAACTCTCCCCATTCTAAACTCTCACAGTCATTATCATCTGCCCACATGTTTGGCAATTGGTTATTGTCTCCTTGAGATTCTTTTGGAAACAAATCACCCACCAAGCCAACTTAAGCAATAAAGAAATTTATTATCTCATGTAGCAGGAAGCTCTCAGTTATGACAGGCTCCAAGGTTGATTCAGGGACTAAATACATGATTGGAGACCCACGTTTTCTCTGCTCTGCCATACCATATCTGGTTTCTTCATGGTCATAAGATGACTTTCAAAAGCAGCTAGGGCCGCACTCTTCTTTGTTTACATCTGGCAGCATACAGTAGGAACCCTCTCTCTGAGCAGTGGCTGTCTTTTTCTCTTAGTTGGCTTGAGTCAGCATTGGTCACATGCCTCCCGCTGAACTGAGTACAGTAGCACATGTTAATGGTCCTTACTAATTAGCATCAAACCCTAAAGAAGAGAGTGAGACCAAGGAGACTGAAAATTCTGTAATGCAGTAGGTCTTTTTAACCTTGACACTTGCATTTGACTACTCTTCACCCCTGAGAACTATAACATTTGCCATAGCTACAAAGCATGCATTTATTACATTCCTCTCCAGAGAGATAGTGATCACAAAAATTGATATTTAAGATGTTTCATTCATACACTCTTTAACAAACATGTTTTTGAATACTTATTACCAATATCTTTGTAGGTACAGAAAATACAAAGTTGGATAAGAAATTATTCCCACCCTGAAGTTACTCATGAGTAGATTTGCTATCATGTTTTCAAATTTGATAGAAGTCATTTCTGCATGGTCACTGGGTTTAGACCTCAAATCACTACCTGGGGTAACTGGTCTAGGACTAAATGTTTTGCTATAGACACTTTGCTGATTTTTATGGTAAGAAGAAGTATGGTTTTACCTGCTATTCTAAGTCTAGCCTAAGGTGATTCACTTAGCTCAGCTTCTACATCACTAAAATGGGAATTAATACTACTGGCCTACTTCTAGTACAAAATATAAAACCCATTACCCATGTATGAGGCATAATTCTGACAGCCCAAGCTGGAGAATAGCATTAGCTAAAGTATAGTAAGATTGGGTGAGGTGGTTGTTAAGAGGTTTCTGAATGAGTCAGGCCTCTGGTGCTAAATTTATTAATGAGTCATTTTCCTTGCCTAGCAGACACTGTGGCAGAAAGTGAAAGAAGAAGCCATTCAATGTCTGTTTCTTAAAAATGTGTTCTGACCTTCAGTCCACCAAAGTAGATTTCAACATATTTTAACATTTTAGACAATACTTGTCACCAAAACATTCTCCTGGTTCCTCTCAATTTGGAAAAAGCAAGTGAAGTATTTTCTCCAGGAAAGGGGAAATTGGTTTTCATTTCTTCCCAGAGGTTTCAAATGATAAACTTCTAGTGGCCAGATATGGAATCTATCATGCTGCTCTGTGCAGCTTCTGAAATTCAAATCTGATTATTCCAGCCTTTACTAGAAGCTTGTTAATGACAACAATGGTGACAACTCACTGACCTCGTGTCCACTTGCCTTATATGACTTTTCTGGCCTTCATCTCCAAGCCATACCGGGACTCTTTGCACATTTCCCAATGGAGATCTCAAATTGGTCCTTTCATCTTTTTATTGCAACTTCCTTATCTATTGTCTCTTACATTCACTCATAAGAATTAAAAGTCCTCTTATACCCTTATACTGGCTTCAATTACTTATCATTCTTTCTACCACACCAGCACATGGAAGTCCTTCTAAATCCTCTTGATGCTTCATTCAACTTAGGTTCCATGGTCAGCTATTGTAACATTGCCCCCATCATGCTAGACACCTCTATCCATTTGGCATTTTGCTGTGTTCGTCATGCCAACACCAAGCTCTGATCAGCATCCACTATGTTCCTTGGACCTGTTCTTGACAATCTGAGGCTGTGGAATTAAGACTCAAAATCTTATGAGATTTGTCTTCTTCAAATGTGCACTTTCAACTGATTTTCAAAAGTCAATTAAATTGAAAAGAGGAAATCAATAGAAGAAAACAATGGAAGCAAAAACTCATTCTTAGAAAAGATCAATAAAATCAATACCCCCTCTAGACAGGCTAATTAAGAAAAAAGAGGGAGGACACAAGTTACTAATATCACAAATGAAAAAAGGGACATCACAACAGATCCTATGGACATTAAAAGAATAATAAAGGAATTGACATAAACAATTCTATGGCTACAAATTTGATAACCTAAATGAAATGGACCAATTTTTTGAAAGGCACAACCTGCCAAAATGCACACAAGCAAAAATGGAAAATCTGAATAGGACTATATCTATCAAAGAAATTGAAAAAAAAAACTTTCAAAACAGAAAGTGTTAGGTCCAGATGAATTCACTGGTAAATTTATCAAAAAATTTAAGAAGATAAAAGTAGAGGGAATATTTCCCAACTCATTCTATGTGGTCAGCATTACTCTACTCCAAAAGCAGGTGGAAACATTATTAAGAAAAGAAAACTATAAACCAGTATCTCCCATAAACACAAATGCAAAAGTCGTTCAGAAAATATTAGCATATTAAATCCAATGATGTATAAAAATAAAAAAATTATACACCATGAGAAAATAGGATTTTTTCCAGATATACAAAGCTGGTTCAACATTTGAAAATCAATTAATGTTATCCTATATAACAACAGGCTGAAAAAGAAAACTCACATGACCATATCAATAGGAAAAGAATCTGACAAAATCCAACACCTATTCATAATAAAACTCTTAGTAAACTAGGAATAGAGGGGACTTTCTCAAATTGATAAAAAAAATCTCCAAAAAACCTACAGCTAATATCCAACTTAATGATAAGAAACTTAAAGCTTCCCCTTAAGAGCAGAAACAAGATAAAAATGTCCACTCTACACTACTCATTTTCAACATTGTCCTGGAAGGCCTAACTAATGTAATAAGAGAAGAAAAGGAAACAAAATGTGTGCATATTGGGAAAGAAGAAATAAAACTGTCTTTGTTCAGAGATTATTGTCTACATAGAAAATCCAAAAGGAAAGAAAGAAGAAAGAAGGAAAGAAAGAAAGAAAGAAAGAAAGAAAGAAAGAAAGAAAGAAAGAAGAAAGGAAGGAAGAAAGAAAGAAAGAAGAAAAGAAAAGAAAGAGAAACCTCCTAGAACTAAGAAACAATTACAGCAAGGTTGCTTGCTTTATACAAGGTTAATATAGAAAGGTCAATTGCTTTCTTACATATTTGCAATAAACAAATGGAATTTGGAATTAAAACCACAATATCATTGTGCATCTATATCACATCTGCTTTATCCATTCCTCAGTCAGATGGACTTTTGGGCTCTTTCCATAATTTGGCTATTGTTGATAATGCTGCTATAAACATAGGAGTGCATATATCTCTTCCAGTCAGTATTTTTGCATACTTTGGGTAAATACCTAGTAGTACAATTGCTGAATTATAGCATAATTCTATTTTTAACTCTTTTGAGGAACCTCCATACTGTTTTCCAGAGTGACTGCACCAGTTTGTATTCCCATCAACAGTGTAAGAGGATTTCCCTTCCTCTGTATCTCCACCATTATCTGTTATTTCCTGTATTGTTAATTTTAGACATTCTGACAGGTATGAGGTGATATCTCATTATAATTTTGATTTGTATTTCCCTGATCATGAGTGAAGTTGAGCATCTTTCCATAAGTCTGTTGGCAACTCTATGTCTTCTTTGGAGAAATGTCTATTTGTATACAATGGAATATTACTCAGCCACTAAAAAAGAATGAAATATTACCGTTTGCAATGACATGGATGTAGCTAGAGAGTCATATGCTAAGTGAAATAAGTCAGATAAAGACAAATACCATATGATTCCACTCATACGTGGAACTACGAAATAAAATAGATGAATGTAGAAGGGGAATAAAAGAGAGGTAGACAAGAAAATAGACTCTTAACTATGGAGAACTTATATTACAATGTATGTTAATTAACTGGAACTTAAATAAAACCTTGAAGAAAAAAAACCCAATACCATTTATATTAGCAACCCCCCAAAATTAAATACTTTGGTATTAATCTAACAAAATAGGTACAAACCTCTATCAGCAGAGCTATAAACTCTGATGAAAGATATCAAAGAAGAACCCAAAAAATGAAGAGAGATTTCACATTCATGGATAGGAAGACTTAATATTGCTAAAATGTCAGTTCATCCCAACTTGATCAATAGATTAAATGTAATACCAATCAAAATCCCAGCAAGTCATTCTGTGGATATTGACAAATTTACTCTAAAGTGTATATGGAGAGGCAAAAGACCCAGGATAGCCAACACAATATTGAGGAGCAAAGTTTGAGGAATGATACTACACAACTTCAAGATTTATTATAGAGCTACAGTAATCAAAACAGTGCGGTAAGTGCAAAAGAAGAGACAAATAGATCAATGGAACAGAATAAGTAGCCTAGAGAACAGATTCCTATGCATATAGTAACCTGATCTTTGACAAAGGAGAGAAGACAATGAACGGTGAAATGATGGTCTTTTCACCAAATGGTGCTGGAACAACTGGACATTCACATGCAAAAATGAATCTAGAGAAAGTCCTTAGAATGCTCAAAATGGATCATGGACTTAAATGTAAACCACAAACTGTAAAACTCCTAGAATATAATATACTAGAAAATCTAGATAATTTGGATTTGGATTTTTTTCCTAGATATAACACCAAAGGCATAATCCATGATAGAAAAAAACCCTGATAATCTGGAATTCATTAAAATGTTTTAAAATATGCTCTGCAAAAGGCATTGTAGAAAGAACGAAAACACAGACCATAAACTGGGAGAAAGTGTTTGCAAAGAGCCTATTTGGTAAAGAGCAGTTATTCAAAATATATGAAGAACTTAAAATTCAACAATAAGTAAGCAAACAACCAGATTAAAAAATGGGACAAAGATGTGAACAGACGCTTCACCAAAGAAGGTATAACGGTTGGCAAATTAATGTATGGAAATATTCTCCACAACTCACGTTATCAGGGAATTACTAATTAAAACAATGAGATGTCACTATACATCTATTAGAATGACCAAAATCCCAAAAATTGACACCACCAACTGTTGATAAGGATGTGGAGCCAAAAAATCTCTCAATCATTAAATGGCACAGCCACTTTGGAAGACAGTTTGGCTATTTCTTACAAAATGAAACATATTATTATTCTTAATGACTTTATTTGAGTGAGAATAATTGAGGGAGAGATAGGGAGAGAAGGAGAAGGGAGGGGGAGAGCAAGACTCCCAGAAGAACAAGGACTCTAGGATCATGACCTGAGCTGAAGGCAGATGCTTAACCAACTGAGCCACCCAGGGGCCCCAAAACTAAACATATTCTTAATATATGATCCAGAAATTGTACTTCTTGGTATCTACCCAAGAAATTGAAGGCTTATATCCACACAAAAACCTGCACATAGATGTTTATAATGACTTTGTTCATAATTGCCCATACTTGGAAGCAACCAAGATGTCTTTCAGTAGGTGAATGGACTGTGGTATACCCAGACAATGGAATATTATTCAGCACTAAAAAGAAATGAGGCAACAAGCCAAAAAGACATTGTGGAAGCCTAAATGTGTATTACTAAGTGAAGGAAGCCAATCTGAAAGGCTACTTGCTATATGATTCCAAATATGTGACATTTTGAAAACAGCATGTGATAATTGATTTTATGTGTCAATTTGACTGGCCATAGGACACCCATCTTAAACATTATTTCTGGGTGGGTCTGTGAAGATTTTTTTGACTTGGCAGACTCAGTAGATTGTGCTTAAGCATTATCCAATCCAGTGAGGGCCTGGATAGAACAAAAGTTAGAGGAAGGAAGAGTTCCCCCATTTTTGCTTCTGCCTACTGAACTGGAATGCCTCATCTCATATTCCCTGGCCCTTGGACTGGGAGGTACACTATCAGTCATCCTGGTTCTCAGGCCTTTGGACTCAGACCAGATTACAACACAAGCTTTCTTGGGTCTCCAGCTTGCAGATGGCAAGCTGTGGGACTTCTCAGCCTCCAAAATCATGTGAGCGGATTCCTCCTAATAAATCATCATCTATATCTATAGCTATATTCTGCTGCTTCTGTTTCTATGGGGAAACCTGACTCCTAGAGGCGAAATGATGGAAATAGTAAAAAGATTAGTGATTGCCAAGGGTAGGGATAGAGAAGAGATGACTTGCAGAGCACAGTTTTTAAAGGCAGTGAAACTAGTCTGGATGTTGCCAAAATGGTCGATTCATGCTCTTAAAAAATGTGTCCAAATACGGAGAATGTACAACACCAAGAGTGATGATGATGTGTCATTGTAGGTCCATTGCTTGTAACAAATGCACCACTCTGGTGGGGGATATTGACAATGGGGGTGTCTATGTATGCATGGGAATAGGGAGTAGATGGGAACTCTCTGTGCCTCCTCTCAGTTTTGCCATGAGTCTAAAACTGCTTTAATGAATAAAAATTATAAAAATATTTATATTTAAGGATGTTCATCACAGTGTTGTTTTTAATAATGTAAAACTGGAAACTACCTAAATACCTAGCAGTAAAGGCTTGATGCATTAAAACAGAGGAGGACTTTGGTGTGATGGATATATTAGCATTGACAGGCTCCTGTTTCTGGCCCTAACCTGCCCTCCAGGTCTTTGTAAAGTCTCCCTGACCTAAGGATTTCTGTGAGTCCCCGAAGATCTTTTGCAGGAGCTGGAGTCAGTCTGTTGGATACAATCGCATGTGGATTTTGCCCTATCCTTTTTCTTGTTCTTCCTCCCTCTCCTCAGTATCCTCTATTCTCAACAACTTTTGAAGGAACCTCACTGACACCATCACTGGAAGGATCTTTCATGCATCACCAGGGTCCATGTTCAGAGCATACCTCCAAGATCCCAAATCTGCGTGTGCAGTTGTGTATTTATACATGCAGCTAAATGTTCTTGACCCTTATGCTACAGCTTCAGTATGTTTATTTTGTTTTATTTTAATACATTGTATACATAATAACACATCAGGCTCATCTGTTAATGCAAAGGTTGTAACTGATCTACCCTCCTAGGAAAAGAGCTGGGAGACACCTGTCTGGATGGGTCAGTGCTCTACCACTTTCTCTTTGGGCAAGTGGGACTGGCACCTAAGGGGCATTTGGCTTCAACTCCTACTAGGTATGGCTAAGGGTCAGAACAAAGCATAGTGTCCAAGGAGGACCCTGAATTCATAGGCACCATTCCAGGGTAGAATCCACTAGAAGCACAGACCCATCACGGATGGGCTACAGTCATTTCCCATATTGGCCCAACCACCTGCAGAGACTTAATTATTAGGTTGGCTGACTCTGGGTCACTTGAATTTAATTCAATTTGTTGAATAATGGATGATATAGACAAGAAGCCTTCATCTTTGTCACCAGGGATTTGTTTGTTTGTTGTTAATGTTGGTGAGGGTGTACCTTATGTATGAGTCATAATGAATCAGGATTTTTATTTTGATCCAGTTCAACGGTTACATCTCTGAGTCTGAGAGTCTCAGATGGACACCTGGATACACCCATTAAACAGTTTCCTTGCAAATTGTGTTGTGAAGGGAAACGTTACAAAGCATTACCTGATTAATTCCCCCCAAGCAAAAAGATGAAAGATGGCAGGGTTATCTAGCATTTAGTGTCACCAGTTAGCAAAGTCATGGGACTGAGCCAGTCATTCCAAAACTTGATATCCACAGATTCAAGTGCAAGGGGCCTTTTTTAATTATTTGGGAATAATGGGCCTCTGGGAAGTGAATGCTTTCAGCCTTGTGATCTGAGCACGGTTCAGGAGCTGGAGCAGTTTTGGCTGAGTCACCAGCTACATGACCCCACACACATCACCTGACCTCCACATGCTTCAGCTGGCCCAGTTGTAGGGATGAGTGAATGTGGTCCGGAAGGCCCTGAGGCACAGAGAGAGCCTCAGCATACAGCTGCCCCGGGGTAGCATCCGGGGGCACAGGTCAGCTCTGTCTGAGGCAGGGGTACCCTAAGAGAGACTCCCAGAATAGCCTCATCTAAAAGCCACCTCTGGAAAAGAGACACTTTCATGCTCTGTGAGTACAAGTAAAATTGGCAAAAACATTTTGAAGGCTGAAAAATATGCATACCTTGTGACTGGATGATTTCACTTGAGTGAATTTATTCTCAGCGAATAATCAAAAATACACATCAGTATTTATGTTCAGCAATGTGCATCACACTGCTAGCTTTAATAACAAAAAACTGGAAATTATCTAAGAGTTGAATGTTAAAGTGTTTTTAAATAAAATATGGTACACTCGTATGTTGGAATGTTAGACAACCATTCAACAGGGATCATTGTAGCAGAATAATTAATGACCTGTAAAAATATCCACAGTAGACTAGCAAGTAGAAAAGAATTATTAAACAACATTGTGAGAATAATCTGACTTACTTAAAACTACGTGTACTCCCACACATACAAACGACTAGAAGGACATATACCACATCGCTAACAGTGTTTCATCTCAGTCCTGGAATTATGAGTCCCTTTTTGATTCATGATTCTTCCTGTATATTCCAACATTTTCATAATGACCGTGTGTTCATTTTGCCATAAATATCAATTCCCTGGGTTTCTGTTAATTTGGACTGTGGTATATGGGGCCAACCTACATGCATACCTATGGAACAAATGAATACAGTGACAGGGCTGTGAACCACAGCTTGAGCAATTCCAACCCTGGAGGCTCGTTGGCCTGGGAACAGAGTGGGATTTTTGTTTGAGGAGACTGAGCCTGGAAGAATGATGCCTCTGTGGGTGGTTTTTCAGATCCTCGGTGCATGCGGCTTCCAGCCCTGACTGCCCAAAAATTCTGTCTTACTGATTAAGACTCAAGAATGATTTAGCCAAAGCAGCTAATTCCCCTAAATAAACCCATGGTTTACTCTGTATCTATTTAATACATATTAAGCAACAGGTGATTCTGTTCACAAGGAAGTCTTTTCCAAGGGAAACATTTCTTTCAAAGTTAAGCAAACAGGGTGCCTGGGTGGCTCAGTCAGTTAAGCATCCAACTCTTGATTTCAGCTCAGGTTATAATCTCAGAGTCATGAATCCAGCCCTGTGTTGGGCTCCATGCTGAGCACAGAGTCTGCTTAAGACTCTCTCTTTAAATCTCCCTCTGCCCTTTCCCACTGCTGCTCTCTTTCTCTTTCTCTCTCTCTCTCTCAAAACAAAAACAAAAACAAAAAAACAAAATACCCACCAAAAAACAAACAAAAAATGCCCAAAGTTAAGTAAACAACTTTGGTAAAGACCCTTACACCTGGGAATCATATAGTTAACTTTTTCAAGCATTCAATCTACGTGAATTTCCTGAGTCACGTTATCATGGTTGGCTGGATGGTGTTCTCACTGTGATGCACTCTGCAAGGGAACAAAAATTTTCAAATGGCATGTCTTCCTTTGAGAAGAAAGTTGTCTCCGGCATAATGCATACTGGAAAGAAAACAGGCAATTTGTGAGAGAGGACTCAACACTTAGGGCTTTCAAGATGGTATTTTCTGAAGCAACTCAGTCATTCTTACTCCCTCTTACCAAAGCAAAGAGGCAGGGTCAGTAGGTAATCTGGCCATTCCTGATATCTGGCTTTGGGCTGGAATGTGTCATTGCCTTGCTTGGGTCAACAGTAAGCATGCGCCTTCCCTGAGCAGACTTGCTGAAGATGGCCCAGAGGCATGTGAGTAAGCAGGAAAGGCAGTCTAAAGTGTATTTTAACATTGTTACAGACACATTGCAGTGTGAAATTGGGGTAATGTTATCTCCATTGCATGTGAAAGAAATTAAAAAATCTCTCAGATTACCGATAAATTTTATTTAGCATTTACTTTGTTTCAGATACTGTTTCAGGCACTGGGGAAAGGGCAGTGAATATAACCGACAATGTCCTTACCCTCAAAAAATTTACATTTTATTGAGAGGGAACAAGAAGATCTATAATATAGCAGGTAATAACTCATATGACCCAAAATAAGGCAAGATAAAGGGATAAAGAATAAGGGAGGTGTAATTTTACAAGGAGTCTCTAGGGGAGATTTCTCTTTTAAGCTGAGGAGAGACACAGAGACAGTGGGGAAGTGAGCCATGTGACTTCTTGCAGGGTAAATGCTCGAAGTAGAGAAGAGATCAAGTTCAAGGCCTTGAGCTGAGGCCCATCATGATGTGTTAGAGGGTCAGGGAAGAAAACAGTACAACTGAAGGCCATGGTGAGGATTTGGCTGTGCTATGAATAAGATGAGAAGACATTGGAAGAGTCTCAGTCGAGTGACATATGACTTACCTGCATGTTTTGGGGTGGGAATGAGCACGGATGGGATCAGGGTAACCAATGAGGTCACTCCTGTCACTGTCAAGGTGACCATGGTTTGAACCTAGGTTGAAACAATGTAGGTGTAAAAAGTGGAGCAATTTCAAAAGAAGATATGAACGGACTGCTGATATATTGCACATGGGAGGTGAGGGGAGAAGATAACAAAGGGAATTGGCCTAAGCAACTGGAAGAATGAAGCTATTTTCTGAGAAAAGGACTGGGTGAGAGGAATTCACAGTTAAGTTTTGGATATATCATCAGTTCTCATTATTCACCCTAGTTATGTTTTATAATGTCACCATGAACACCGAATCAATTAATACTGAATTGCTCCTAGGGGGAATACAGGGTTAGCTTTTTTTTTTAAGATTTTATTTATTTATTTGTCAGAGAAAGAGAGAGAGAGAGCGAGCAGGAGCAGGCAGTGAGGCAGAGGAGAAGCGGGCTCCCCAATGAGCGGGTAGCCCAGTGTGGGATTCGATCCCAGGACCTGGGATCACGACCTGAACTGAAGGCAGATACTTAACTGACTGAGCCAACCAGGTGTCCCCAGGGTTAGCTTTCTGTGAGCCCCTGGTAGCAAACGTTTTTGTCAGGTGATCAATACATGATATGCTTTATGTGTGCTTTATTTTTTAAAAGATTCTACTTATTTTTAGAGAGAGAGAGAACAAGCATGTGGAGAAGGGCGGGGCGGAGGAGGAGGGAAAGGGAAAGGGAGAGAGAATCTGAAGCATCTGTACCCATGTGGGGCTCTGTCTCACAACCCTGAGATGATGACCTGATCCAAAACCAAGAGTCAGACACTTATCTGACTGAGCCACCCAGGCACTTCTATTTTATGTGCGCTTCAAAGACACCTTATTTAATATTTGTTGCTTGCTCCTTGCTCTTGAACTCATGGCCAACGGCATTACAATTCATGACTCAATGAAGCTTATCTACAGTCATATTTTCTTCATAAGACACATTACAGCCTTCTTGCACTGAGAAACACTAGACAGCACTTTGAGACAATGCTTTGGAACCATTTTAAACAGCAGAAGCACCAAGAAAAAGCACAAAAATGCAAAGAACGTAGCATTAAATAGATCACAAAGGGATGCTTATTTATATTATGAGAGCTGAAACAAGAAAGGAGGGTGTTGCCATGTTCAACCTCAGCTGGAATGTGCATATTGAGTGTCTTACATTTTTCTCAGCTCTGCACATGTCTGCAAATGACTAAAAAAGCAGCAGGGATGTGGATTTTGGGGTCACAAATCAATTTTTGCAAAGAGGCCAACTAGGAAATATGGAATCCAGCAATAATGAGGGTTGTCGATATTAAGAGAGGTCTGTTATTCATCAAGGTGGAAATATGAAAAATGAGTTGGAGTTCGGGGGATTCTAGGGGAAATATTGGGGCTGGAGGTGTCAGTTTGGGATTGTATCTCCATCTGTAGCTGTAACTAGTGTGAGACTGGATGGAATCATCTGGGGAGTGTGGAAAAGGAGAGAAGAGCCAGAGGAGGACCCGCAGGGCCCTCCAGTGAAGAAGGGCCTGCAAGGGGAGCCCAAGAGAGAGGGACCCATGCAGGAAGGACAGAACCAAGGAAGAGCTGTGTTTCAGAATGAAGGAGTGGAGAATGAGTCTAATGCTGCTGAAAAGCTGTGTCCCATGGAGGACCTTCAGAACTGACCTTTTGATTAGACAAGATGGAGGTCACTGGTGATTTTGATGAACAGCTGGGCTGAAATAACAGAGACAAATGCCCGGCTGGTGTGGATCAAAGAGCAAAGGCACAAGTTTTTCCAGGAGTTTGATGTACATGGGAGAAAATGAGTAAGGTCAAAATGGGGAGGAGGATGTGGATCAAGGATTCTCAGTCAAGGGAGCTAGTATGGTTTGTGTGTGTGGGTGAAGGGAATAAACCCTTCAGAGGGAATGATCAATGGTAAGATAGATAAGAGAAGGTACAATGGCAGTGAACCCTCTCACCCCTGTAGTAACTCATGAAATTCACATCAATGGTATGTGGTTGATACCATTACCATCTTCATCCATAAAGGAGAAAAAAAGGCCAGAGATTCTTCTGCAATTTGAGATTCCAATCAGTTCCCAGAGACGGATTCCCTGGTAGCCAGTAGTCACCAACAAAGGTCGCATGGTGAGAGGGAGAGAAGAGTGAGATCCCAGATGTGTGCCTTTCCACTTAGCAAGCTTTTGAGGGAAACCACCCCCCTCCAAGGAGAAATGTTGCCACTGTATTCCGAGGGGAGCCCAGGAAGTCTGGGTCGGTGCTCATACCTGAGGCTTCCAGAATGTGTCTCACCTTCAGAAATGCTACGAGGTCAGTCTTGCTGCATGTGGGAAATAAAATCCATTCCTTAGGGTCATTCCCAAATCAAGAATTTAATTAATTTTCTCATAAACTTCTCCTACCTTTATTTTGGTCCCACGTGAGAGATTTCTGAGAAAATAGCTCAGCTTTTCCCAAAATGTATGCAGCTTGGCATCCCTTGGACCCTGTCCACAGTAGTTAAATAAATCACTTGTTGCTAAACAGAGCAATTTATTCCCCTGGCATCTACATGGCCTTCTTGGTTTATTTTAAAATATATCAACTAACTTGCCACAACTGCCATTGCTTTTAATGTGTCTGACACATCCAATTCCAATAGCTCAATGAAAATGTCACATAATAAAATAGAGAGAGGCAGGCAGAGAAGGCAAGAAGAGCTGGGGGGAAGACACACCCTTGGGAAGAAAACACGCTCAGGTGGGTTTCAGGAAAGGGACTTCCTGCTGGTGGTTGGGGAAATTAATTCGGTTGCATGGAAATACCTCTTTGCATATATCTCTTTAAAACATGAATTCTCCCATATGTGTTTTTTTAGCTAATGGAATCTACCTACTCTCCCAAGCTCTTCCACATGAAGTAACACCTGCCTAAATAATACCTTTAATTTTTCATTTCCACAAAAATATTTACTCAGGAACGTGGTCATGTGATTTAACAGAGTAGAGAATTCTGGCACATTAGATATATAGCATCTATCTCCAAATGAGTAAATGCAGTGATTCGGTGTTGTCATACACTAGGCGTTGTGATAAAATATCAAGATCACAAAAATTAATGAGACCAGTGCTGGCTTCAGTGGGTTTGCAGTCTCAAGAAGATGACCTTTTTCTACAGGAAATGGTAGAAGAAGGTGGTCCAGTCCTAGCTCTGTTACTCACTGGGTGATAATTAAGACAACGGACTTTGATTCCTCATCTGTATAATTGGAAGGATATTAAATCTTGTCTTGGAGTAATATTAAATGCCTACCTATGGGATTGCTGGAGAGATTAAAAATAACATCAAAGCGCTGTAAAACTTGATACAAATCTTGTTTCTTCTAAACTGAAATCAAAGTATGTGGAAATGATTGCATCTCCATTTATAATGTTCAGGAAACTGATTTGGTTGCTGAATATTTACTATTCATTGCTAGTGCCTTTACAGAGAAGCTATCTGATACCAAAAACAAGGCATTAGGAGATCATATCGGTGATGTTATTTTGCCTCAGCAATTATAGAGTCTACTATAATATTCATCTGAATGCCTTGTTGATTCTTCAAACTCAACAGATTGCAAACCTACCCAATGTTACAAATTTTCTCTCTCGGCGAATGGACATCTATCCTCTTTCTCAGATTAGAACCTCAAAGTAATCCTCAACAATTCTCCCTCTGTTGGTTTAAAATCCTGGACCTCTGCCTCATGTGTGTCTCTCAGGTATGTCTATGCTTCCTTGTCAGATGACCACTGCTCTGATATAGACTTTCTGTTTGCAACAAACTCCTACCCAAACTGACCTTCCTGTCTCTAGCATTTTCCTGTCCAATCCATCCCTCACTCTGCCTCTAGTTATATTCCTAAAACCAAACATTCTGCTTTTTCTAGAAGCTTCTGCTACCTTCTCCCCTACCCCCATTTTTCCTTAGGTTAATAACATGGAACAATTTCATAGCCTGGCTCTTACCCCTCCTCCAAGACATACCAGCCCTTGTGACTGGCCATTTTGTGAACACAATTCATTTTTTTTCTTCTCTCCTTTGCTTGCCTTCACTGTGTCTGGAACTTTGAATGCCCCTTCTCCCTGGTTCCTTTCTTGACGGCTTCTAACTTCCCCATTTAATTGTCTAAGGGTCATTTTCTCTGGGCCATCTCAAAACTTTCAACCTAGCACCTTCTTCTTTTGAGCTCCTGCGACACCCTCTGCCTTTGACCATAGCATGAGCTTCACTGTACTCAAATACATTCTGGACAGTCTTACTCCTGAAATGTGAGCTCTGCACGAGCAGTGTTGGTGTTTTATTTCTTCTATCTCCAGGGCCTAGACCCATGTCCGCAACAATATCTGACCCTGGCAGATGTCTGATGGATCAATAAATGTATGAAGAGGCATTACTCCTGTCCTTCAAGCATCTTTATCTTCTGAGAGCTGCTTAGTGTTCCTCCCACCTCTACCTCTCACGCGCTGACCTTTCTTTTATTATTGGACAGCAGGACTACCTCCCTGTCTCTCCTGGAATATTACTTGTCCTATATCTTCTAGTTGTTTCTCAGTGCAAGTGGTAGTGTGTGAGTTAAGAGTGTGGGTTTTAGAAGCAGATTGTCTAAGTCCAGATCTTAAAAGCTATGGAACTTCTGGCAAATTGCTTAACTCCCCTGTGCTTCGGTTTTATCCTTTTTAACCCAGAGGTGATTCTAATCCTTACTTCATAGTGTCGTATGAGGATTAAATGATTTAAAACATGTGCAGCATTTAGTGACTTTTAGTGAGCACTCGAATGTTCGCTACTACTCGTGTTGGTTCAGATGTGAATGCTCCATCTGCAAAATCTCCTTTCTCCTCCATGATCCTTTTTCTGGCCTCCACACCCTACCTCTCTTCCCTACCTGGCTCTGTAATTGTCTGTATCATTATCTTTTAGTAGCTGCTAAGTTCTTTTAAGACAGCTAATGTCTTTTTATTTTTACTTCTTCATTCCTTAGCTACAGGCAGGGAAGTTGGCACAAAGTCGGCACTCAAAGAATTCATTCACTTAGGCATCTATATCACTGACCTTTAGCCAGTTTGATGGGAAAATGCTAAAATGACACAGTCATTTTTGTCTCCCAATCAGGGCTTTTTTACACAATGGGTTCTGAAGTCGGTTATCCACTGTGTTCTTTCATCCTCCTTGCACAGCACAATTATTTTTAATTTAAAGAAGTGATTACTGAGTAACAGACAGTTCTAATCTGGAGACAGTGGAGTTTGGCCAGTCAGGGGTAGGCAGGGCCATCATGTAGTCGGCCATCACGCTGTTGGACCAGTTGCCCACGTAGCTCATTCACTGAGCTAGCCCAGGGTCTTTAAAGGTGACCTTAGAGTAAAAAGATTGTGCGGGGTGCAAAGGCAGCCTCAACACTTCGTAATATAGTACGCTTACTATCTGTGTTTATCTATATGCACATCCACACACAATAGTGCTGCATTATTTTAAACCAAGAAAAGGGACCTACCACACTGTACATGTCTAACAATAGAACAATATTGAAACCGTTAAAAAACACAGGTAAATTGTTATGTATCTTGAAGCCAGAACATTGAAGCCTATAATTATGAAGCATATTTGAATGGATGATGGTAATATGCCTCTCATTTCACATCTCCTGACCTTATACTTCTCTGTAATTCTTCATGGAACTAAACTTTAAAGTTTAGATGCAGGGAAGGCTCCTCTAGCCTACTCTTTTCAGTTCAGCCTTCAGCTGCATCTCCACAATGGGAAGGTTGACTTAAAAGGTTGACTTCAAAGTGTGGGGACTTGGTTCCTGGGGGCATCTGTCTACACGGAACCTAGTCTATGCTGTCTTCCCAGCTGAACTTCATCGGCAATGCTGGAGGAAAGAGAATGTGAATTTCTTTGGGTAGTAGGTCATTCTCTTCATTCCCACTCCCCTTCTCTTGCATGAGCAGGCTGATGTGCATGGCCAGCAGCCCAAATTGCATTGCCCCAGAAGCAATCCTTGAAAAAGCAGAAAGGCTTTCCTTCTACATTGATTCTAGAGCCAGATGCAGTGCCTTGGTTTTTGTTCACTCTATGCGGAGAATCCCAATGCCAGCAACCTTCCTGTCCGACATTATCCCGCTTTCCCTTGTTTCTTGGCCCTCCCATTTGACTTACTGCAGTGTCGTCAACAGGAAGTTCACCCCTAGAGGTAGAAGAAGAATATTTGGTGAGAATGGAAGGGATATAGAGAAGGTTGATAGAACTGACTGACTCAGAACATTGTTCTCCTATAAAAGGGGATGGCCACCTCTTCCTCAGACGAGCATGGCCCATGTCCAGGAATTAGAGACAAACTGTGAGAGTACATCAAAGTTTTATCCTAGTTTCTTACCTTAGGCTGAGATTAGAATGTCTAGCACGTGGCCCAGATACAGTTAGAAAAACTTACTAGACTTTCCTTAGCTTTAGTAAGGGTATTAAGTTACCTCATTTATGTATGATTTTGCTATTTTGTTTTTATGTTATATTATTAGGTGTGGTATTGCTCTCTACTTTCTGTATGTCTGAGTAGAAAGTTAGGAGGGATAGATGAGGATCTGAGAGGATATGAGCATATTTGATAGGAAGTCCCATGCTTTCTGAAAATCCTCCCCTGACTTCTGAAACCTCATTTCTTTTTGTTCTCACACTAGTTCTCTGATTTTTCTTACTTTTTTTTTTTTTTTTTTTTTTTAAGATTTTATTTATTTGACAGAGAGAAACACAGCCAGAGAGGGAACACAAGCAGGGGGAATGAGAGAAGGAGAAGCAGGCTTCCCACCGAGCAGGGAGCCCGAGTCTCTGGGATCATGACCTGAGCCGAAGGCAGTCGCTTAACCAACTGAGCCACCCAGGCGCCCCTGGGCTCTATCTTTAATCTTCTCGTTGTCTATGCTGTCTTTTAGCATTCATTTATTTCTTTGCTCTCACTGCCATGTGTGTCTTTTTTCTTTCTTTCTTTTTTTTTTCTGCCATGTATGTCTTGATGACTTTTAAATCTTTTCTCTCTAGCCTTGATTTCTTTCATGGACCCTAAGCTTATATATCCAACTATCTAACATATTTCTTCCTGATGTCTCAAAGAACTAAACCTTAGTATGTCCAATAATAAACTCATTTCATCCTTGCCCCAACAGCCTACTCCTCCCAGTACTCCCTATTTCGATGGATAACAACACCATTTTCCCATTCATCAAGCCCAAAGCCCAGGAGTCATTCTGGATTCCTCATTTTTTTTTTCTAATTCTTCACCTAATTGAGCACCAAAATTCTGCAGATTTTCCCTTTTGAATATTTCTTGTAAACCTCTCTATCCCCAGTGCTTACTCTTTGAAATAAAACTCTCATCATATCTTGCCTGGATTTTCACAATAATCCTTTAATATAGGATTAAATAAATAAACATATTAAAATAATATATAAAGGTGGAGCTAGATTGTATTCAACTTTTCATGGTTAGTTTTTTACATGAATGTTTGTCTGCTCTATCATTTATGCAACTGAGCTTTTTGGAGCTAAATTTTATATTTTGCCACTTAAAGCTCATCAGAATAGACTTGTTCATTGTTCCAGTTTTCTGACATTATTGTTACTGTCATCCATCACGCTCAGTCTATTCCCCAACTCGATGTCATCTCCACATTTTGTAATTTTGCCATCTATTTCTTTATTCCAGACATTGAAATAAACGTTGGTCAACTAAAGGCCAAGGACCAACATCTAACAATAGGCCAAGGATATTTTACTCTAACCTCACATTAAATAAAATTGTTCACTTGCATACAGATTTGTAGAACTGTACTCTGATTCAGGACAAATTTTTGTGTCTTGTCTACAGGAATATCAAGCAACTTTTTCTTAAATGTCTTGTTGAAATCAATAGAAATGGTGGCTATGATAGACACTTTATCTATAGTTCCAGTTATCCTATAAAAATGTAAATGAGTTTGGGAAAACTTGTTCTCAGGAAGCACTTGCTGGACTTTGTATAATTTTCCCCTCCTTTTAAAAAATGTTATTATTAAACTGTAAAAGCAATTTTAAAAATAGAGAAAATAAAGAGAAAGGAAAATAATGTATCATCCTCACTCTTTTAAAACAGATATCATTATAGTGCATTTTGTTCATGTCTTTTTGGGAAACATGCTTTTATACAGTTAATGGTGAACATAAAATTGTGGCTATTTTTAAAGTTTATTTTACCTGTTTTCCAGTGTTGCCTCAGTTTACATAGTTCTCACAGATTTCATCACATTCCATTCTATGAGCGAAGTATGCATTTTAAACACACCAAAGTTACTGGACCTTGGACCGTACTCAATTTTTGAGCTGTAAATAATGATATGATGAACATTTTGCATATGAAGATATTTCTTTACTTTCTGTTTTTCTTGGCTACATCCCAGAAGTGGTCTATTTGGGTAGTTTCCTGGTATATAATACAGGTACTTGTACTCATCAGGAAAGCTGGGTTATGTTACAGCAACAATCACGCACACCCCAATCTCATTTATTTACCAACAACCAAAAACTCCTTTAATTTCAATGCCTTAGCACATGAAAGTTTGTTTCTCATCACAGTAATTTTGCTGTTTCTATTAAGGCTCTTCAGGGTAGTTCCCTTCAAAGAGGAAACTCAGGGATTTAGACAGTCCAACTGGGTTTCCATAATTGATGTGGTGAGGAGACCTGGGGGTTGTGGAGGGACTTTTTCCTGCCTCAGCTTGTCAATCACTTACAATCCATGGGTAAGAACTAGTCATGTATGTAGAGTTCTACAAATCTGTATGCAAGTGAACAATTTTATTTAATGTGAGGTTAGAGTAAAATATCCTTGGCCTATTGTTAGATGTCGGTCCTTGGCCTTTGCTTGACCAACGTTTATTTCAATGTCTGGAATAAAGAAATAGATGGCAAAATTACAAAATGTGGAGATGACATAGAGTTGGGGAATAGACTGAGCGTGATGGATGACAGTAACAATAATGTCAGAAAACTGGAACAATGAACAAGTCTATTCTTATGAGCTTTAAAGTGGCAAAGCTCAGCTGCCATAGGTGCTGGGAAATGTGTGTCGTATGTGTCCAGTAGAAAAGGAACATCACTCTTGGTAAGCATTAAGCATTAAGCATTAAGACTCCAGAGGGGTGGCTATGTACTATGTCAGTCTAGCTTAGCTGGAGCTATTATTTCCCAGAATCCCCTTTTCTCATAGGATTTCAGGTTAATTTTGAACACAGGAGATACTTTCCTAAGATGTGATAGATGGAAGTGAAGCAACAGCCCTCAAGTTCAGAAAGAGTAGGCAACCGGTGCGCTGGCGGCTCACAGACTGATGTCCTGGCACAGCTGTGGGCGTGGGGCAGCGGCCAGTCCACACTGCCCCAGGGCCCCTCAGATCTCCTTCAGCTTCTCTGAGTCCTGGGTCATGTGCAGATGCAGCTCCAAGGTGAAGAACGCCAGCTTTATTTTTCAGTCACACGGGCTACAGAGTTTGGCAGTGGTAAGAGCTAGATGCAAATTTGTTTGCCCTCATGGGTTTCAGTCTGTCCTTGTTTTTTTCCTGCTTCACACCCAGCCTTTTTTCCTGCCTGCCAGCCCCACTGACTTAGGGACTTCAGACCCCAAAGAACCAGCCTTCCGTAGAGCTCTTCACTACAGCTGCAGCACGTCAAACTCTTAAAATACATCTCGGTCATCATGATTTTGCTTCTCTGCTAAAACCTAATTGATATAAAATACATTAATTTCTTTTTTTTTACAGAGCAGGGTCTAATTTTAAGCTATTGTGCTCACAGAATTTTTATTGGAATATACTGCCAAGAAGACCAAGATCACAAAGAAACATTTTATCCATGTTGAAAAAGAAGGAAGAGGCTCGGTCACACAGACAAGTGGATACAGCTGTCCGAGGCGCGGACAGTCCTAACATCAAAGCTGCAAGCAGTTGCTACAACAGGCAGCAGCCTCCGAAACCTTTGCAAGCTCATGTGACTGGGCAGGGGTGAGAGGGACATGGAGGGATGTGTCACAGTGGATTGTGGAAGAAACCCACACCTATGTACCCACACTTCCAATGCTATGAAGAGGCAATTCTCCCAGGAGGTGATTTTTAAAACATTTTTTTAAAAGATTTTTATTTATTTGACAGAGAGAAACACAGCTAGAGAGGGAACACAAGCAGGGGGAGTGAGAGAGGGAGAAGGAGGCCGAGCAGGGAGCCCGATGTGGGACTCGATCCTGGGTCTCCAAGATCATGACCTGAGCTGAAGGCAGTCACTTAACCAACTGAGCCCCCCAGGCGCCCCGCTCCCAGGTGATTTTTAATCGAAGGACTAAAGGGAATTAAAAGGGAATGGGCTAACCTAGGGGGAATCTGCATTGAAGTGTAAAAACCAGATTTTTCCATTAAATGGACTCAAACTAAGTTCAATGATTCATCTATGTTCCTATACGTCTTCTACCTGCATCAAATTTGGTTTCTGTGTTTCTCTGTTTGGTATGTGGCCGACTCCATGGAAGGTCCCAGCAGCTCTGCTGTTGCGGAAAGACATAGGACAGGCTAAAGCGCACAGATTTCTGGCTTGTTATGAAGCTAGAGGCTTTCGTGAGACTTCCTCAAGGCACCACGGCTGAGCAGTTAAAGGCAGGGTGACTTGCAGACATCCATCACACTCCCACCACAGGCAAACTCCTGCCCTTCGTGCCAATTATTCTTACTGGAAGAGGAACTCGTTGTCCAATTTCCTTCCCTCAACCTTTCCTCCGTTCCAAGCAAAACAAAACAATTCTTGCCACACTGCTTCAAGGAACTGTGGCATACTGGAAAATGCCCACATGAGCTAAGAATTCTATTCATGGTTGGCATGTGATTCATGCAACTCACTTTGATTTCAGCTATTTCATGCTTCATTGTCTTCGGAGGGGAACTACCATCTTGAGGCACTGGGTGTTAAGAACCAGGAAATGCTAGATGACCAAGTAGCCTGTGCCCACTGAGCCCACGCTGGGCACCAGACGTGATATAGATACACCAACAGGTGTTGGCCAACTGGGGATTTAGCCAACCCCCAATAAATGCTGGGCACGATGTTCCATTTGGATTAGCACAATGCGGTCCAAGTGACCACATTTTTTGTCCTTCATGTCTCACTATGTAAAATAGCAATAATAATGACTTCTGAACCGATGAACAGATTATGTAGAAACATGGTAAGAAATAAAAAAGGCACTTAAAGTGTCACACGCAAAATAGTTATACAAATCCCATTTTATTCACAATTTATAATTATACTTATCCAGTCTTGATGAGGCAAATATAGTAATACTCCACTGTAGGGAAAAAGGAAGTCTCCTAGTGATGATATGAGCAGTAGCAGCATGATAATTTTATAAATGACTCAAGTCAGTGAAAACACTCCAGGTCAGAGATGATACTTGGATTCTGGTTTCAGATCTCTCCTCTTCTATACGGGTATTATCTCCTCTGCTTGGTTTTGGTATTGTGTTTTCTCCTACCAAATGGCAGAGCTTGACCAACATTATTTCACAGATAGCCAATGAGGGACTGGAGGGCCTCAATCGGTCTCAGGCTTTTTCTAACCCTGGACTTAGTTGTCAACTTTTGCAAATAGAAGGCTCCCTGGAGCTTCCCCACTCTCTACAAATGGTAAGCATCCCACGATGTCATGCATTTTAATGACTTGCCCAGCTCCTAGCAGCATGTGCGTTTGTGTTTAAGGTGGTCATGCCACCCTTTCGAATGGTATCATGTGTCACTCATATTGGAACGGGTCTGTGGGTTATTCTGTACTGATTTAAGAACAGCTGAGGGAATATGCCTCTTACAGCCACTTTTACACAGAGCACTGTTCCAAGAATGTTTAAATGTTAGCTCTGAGTCTGTAATCTGTTACATCCTACATCTGGGTGATATTTACCTACTCACTCACCCGCTAGTCCACTGGGCCCCTGGAGGGTCTGCCCTTTTTTTCTTATGATCTCTCATTTACTTCTTTTCCCTAACATAGTGAAGATCCAATCCTCACCTTCCCTGCCCAAATCCCCAGACATCCAGCCTGTCCACTTGTCTCAGCCCTGGCACGCAGGCATAGGGGGTGAGTTCTAGTGTATTACTGTTTGTAATGAAACAACTACAAACTGAAAAAAGCAGCCAAAACAATGAGTTGTGAGCTGAGGATATGGAAATAAGCACATGATTAGTTTTGACTTGAAAGGAATAGCTTCCTGATATAATCAATAACCCACTAGAATCTGTTATCTTCATCATCAACAGAAAAATTTCAGTAAGCAGGAAAATAAGCCCTTTCTAAATGAACTTTCTCAAGGGGTTGAAAAAATAATTTTTATATGTATATAATTTATTTATTAATATTATAGTCATATGATGCAAACACTCATCTCAAATGATATTATAAATTAGGACACATACTTTCATTAAACTCCTGGGCCTCAGAAGGTAGCATAAAGGGGAATAAAATTTTTTTGAAATTAAAAGTTATATTCAGCAGAAACTAATGCTTTTAAACTGATATACATTTTAATAACTAAGGAGTAAGACATTTCCCTTAACATCAAAATTAAGATTACTGCACTCATTTTAATATCACTATATAAATATAAAAACGTTAACAGAGACTTGCCTAAGTCAAATATTCCAGTTGCATTAACAAACATGTACAT
The DNA here is from genome assembly GCA_004023965.1 of Spilogale gracilis. Lineage (NCBI taxonomy): Eukaryota > Metazoa > Chordata > Mammalia > Carnivora > Mephitidae > Spilogale > Spilogale gracilis. Next base: position 104,105 of record PITA01003787.1, on the reverse strand, counting down.
AACAAGTATGAACTTATATCAAATGTCAAATGTCCCCATCATTATCTTCTTATGACATCATGACTTTAAGAGCCTGGCTTTTTTGTTTGCTCTTTTGTTTTATTTATTTTGCTCTATAGTCTCTAAGTATCTAGGCAGGAAAGAAAAACAACTGAGAAATGTTTCTGTTTTGAACAAGTAAGAGTCAGGTTGTTGCAATCTCTTTCGGGTACTTCCCATTTAAGAAAATATGCCATGAAATGGTGAGCTGCCCCTGACAATGGGTGGAGAGGTTAGGCCATCTGTTGATAGCAATTCTATCTAATGGCTTGTTCACTATATATAAAAAAACCCCCAAAACTAGCATGGTCCAAGAAAAGAATAGATAGCTCATCAAGTGAAAAGAAGGTTGTTCTCTTCTGGACAAATTAATCTCTTCTCTTGATGTTCAGACATCAAAAATATCTTGTTTCATGTCAAAACAGAGGTGGGTTCCTACCCTGGAATAGGGTCAGTCTTTACCAATTTCCTCTTCTTCTCCCCACCTGCAAACTCTGTTTAATTAAAATACTTTAAAGTGTACTTTAATCTGATATTATTATAATAATGATTGTCTTGGGAAAACAATGACTGCTTTGGTCGACTTTGGTTTGCTAAAGCCATTTACAAAAATCAAGTATGTGATATCGTTTAAAGTTTTAATAAGGAATTAAGGGTCACTGAGCCACAGTGAAATTTCTTGTACATTTGTTGAATACCTACTAGGTTCAAAGTTTTGTGCTGCAGGCAGATATATATCCCAATTTCTTAGTATCTCAGGATCGTGGCTCTTCCGTGACTGGTAAGGAAAAATACTATGGTGTCACAGTAAAGAATTCTGAATGTGGGAATTACTGGGGTGGAGGGGTGGGAGGTGGGAGGTACCAGTAGATTCAGTTAAGAACCTGTTGCTCTGGGTTTCCGCACATTCACTCCAAGTATACATTTTAACATTGTGGATAAAAGACTGGCTCAGGAAACCATTTTTAATCTACCCAGACCATGATTCAAGAATTTAAAGAGCAGGGGTGCCTGGGTGGTTCAGTCGTCAAGAATTTTAAGAGCCAATAATTTTGAACTAAATGACAACAATTCAAAAAGCTTTAAAAATGGTCATAGCAAACCCTATTCAGACCTTAAACCTGGCAGTAATAACTTGAGAGTTTTAAGACTCTGGAGGTAATTGTTTGTTCCTTGGGGGGCAGAGGCCAAAGGTCAATCTGCAAAGCATCTCCCAGACTTTGGAGTCAGGGGCCTTGTCCCCTTACCATGCAGCAGTTCTTCCATTACCCGTATTTTGCTTTAACATCCTAAATGTATAGTCTCCATGAATATTATTATGGGCACAGCAGGATATTTTCCCCCTCCACAAATCCTGGTTGCATAATTTAACATAAAAACAAATTGGGGAAGAAATGATTATCTCTGTACATTTTAAGAAGTTCTTACGGATACAGTTTAAAATCCGCAATTGAAAGGCTGCATTTTCTTTTCTTTTCTCAATAAATTTCTTGTTTTTTTCCCCCCCTAACTGTAGAGAAAGGATAAATAAAACCACTCAGTTCCTTAAGCACAGCAAACATGAATCAAATAGCTTTTACACCATATTTATAAAAGGCAATGTGACCATCATAAGTTTCTCAATATTCCCTGTCACCTTTAAGCATTTCCATTTATTATTCTCAATACATTTTAATAGCATACATATGTTCACAAAAAAGAATTCTTCCCCAGGGCTTACCGTTAGCCTTTTCTTCCCCCAATCTTTTAAAATCTTCCCCTCTACATGACTTAAAACATGTTTTGAACGGGTTTTCTGAAAATCCCCTTTTGTGCTCCGCAGTGATGGAGCCCCTCCGCATCCGGGAGGAGGCAATCACATTCCAGTTGTGCTGTCAGTGTGAGGGGCATGAGGTCCAAAGAGCTGGAAATCCATTGTGTTGCACGTCATAAATAAGAAAATCACCCCTATGACAGCTACGGTTTGGAAGCATTAACATTTTTCTTTGCAACTCTCATTTTTATTTTTTATTTTTTTGCCACTCTCATTTTTCAATCTCTGCTGTTATTTTCCTTAGGAAAACTTAGCCCTGTGTGAATTCCTATATCGCTAACCTATTCACCGTAATTAAGAGAAATAAATCCCAACCGACCGAGACGAGGGTTGCCATCACCCTTTAAGACAAAACTGACTCTTACTGATTTAGCCAAAGGTCATTCTGTCCCTGCTGCACCCCTTGCACCCTGCCTCCCCCTACCCTCTCCTTCCATTTCGAGCAAGCTACTTCACGTTACATTAAGAATGCATGATGTGCGCTTTCTGGGTTTTAAGTTTGGTCTTCTCAACCATGAAAACACAGTTATAAATTGTTCTCAGAGCTAAACCACTCAACATCTTGGCACTTGGTTGTTTTTAACTTTCAACAATAGGCACTGTTCACTCCCCTCTGTCTCAGCTCTTTATTCAGTGATCAGGCAGGACACTGATGAAAGGCTAGTCACGGCTTCTCCCCCCCATGGTATCAGTGTGGTGGCATGTGATGATTCACATGGGGTGTGTTTGATCCGAGAAAGCCCAGTCTCTGCTTATTCTTCCTTTGTTCTGTCATCTGGGGGAAAAGAGAGAGTGCGTTGAGTTGATTTTCTCACTTTTTCCACAGTGCTGGAGGGCTACACAATGTGGGGTTAATATTTCCCAAGCACCTACAGTCTGCCTGGCATCCTCTGGAATATAGGTACCAAAAAAAAAAAAAAAAAAGAAAAACAAAAAAGAAGAAGGGGGAGTTCTTCTTAAAGTGAATTTCCACAGACAGAACAAACAAACAAAAAAAGAGGCAAAGCCCTCTCCGTGGTTTAAAAACAGGAACCATGGTTCTTTTCAAGCAGCCCTGACTTGTCAGATAATCATCACCATCCCCGTAGTCATTTTAATAGCTACCACAGCTACTTTTGATAGTATTTTTACTACTGCAAATAATTTCACACGATGAAGGGGTTGATTATAGCATTGAAATGACAGGTCCCGATGATGATCTGCCTTCCCAATGGGGCTAGTAATTGCTAGGATGGCAGAAAATATAATTTTCTATCAAAAGTGCAAAGAGGCCCTGGTATTTTTGGGCTTTGTGCCTTCACCCCCCCACCTAACGCCCGCCCCCAACAGGTGGAGAAGAGCCACACAGGTGGCAATGGGATAAGGAGAAGTCCTGACCTGCAGAGATGTGATTCTCACAGCAGAGCGTCGGGGGTCCTTATTGGAATCTACAGTTCTCTGTGAATAACAGTCCTGCTCCCAGGGGCCTCAAGTCTCCCCGGCTTCCACACCCTCCCCCCCCCCGCAGCTCCAGCTCCCCGAGCACACTGACCTGCTCCTTGAGCTCCGCCAACTGTGCCGACAGCTGTTTAACCAGGCTCATGGTGGAGTCCAACTTCTCCTGCAGGTTCCGAATCTCATTTTGCTCACCGTCACCTTCATTACTAACGAGGGACATGGCTCGCATCCGAGGAAACCAGTCTAAATTCTTCTCCTAGAAGCAAATACATGTTCAAGAGCAAGGGAGTAAGTATTGGAAGGGAGCCTGGAGTTCTGTAAAGAAGGGTTATAGGTGTTCATTAGTATTAAACTTTTAAATCAAAGGTTCTTAGTACTCAAAGCAAAGGGGACTTTTTCTGGCCAGGCCTGGGGATGGCTTTGGTTTTGCGGGTTAGGCTTTGGTTTTCATGAGCTGGGGGAAGATTTTAAATATTGGGACAAACTTCCTATGGGCCCCCAGGGAAGCATTTAGCACAGCACCCTGAACCCAGAGGGCATTCAGTGAATCCTGATGAATGAGGAGGTAGGGTCTGGAGGCTGTGGAGAACAGATCCAAGTACATCTCGGTACAGTAGAGGCACGAGCTCTTTCTCTCCCCACCCCCTCACCCCAGAAAAGAAAGGGGCAGCAGAATAAGAGGGTGGTAAAAGAAATGTTTCAGTTCTAGCCACCATGCCAAACTACGTTACCGTCCACTTCCCCAAGACAGGCTCTGAGCTCTGCTCGGGCAAGAGGGAAGTGGGAGGGCATGAGCCTAGGTTACTCTGTCTTCTCCCTTTGGAAACATTTTATTACAGTGAGGATGAGGTTTCAGAGTTAGACTTCCCCAGAGGGTAATAGTGGGCACCACTTCTGTTTTTCTAGGCAGAATGGGCACAGGGGTGTGTGTAGCCCTCCATTGTTGGAGAAACAAGGAGTTCACCCGATGCCCGGCTCTCTTGAAAACTCCAACTGCTTAACATCATAGAATCATCCTGCATTACTTATGGTCTACTTTTCAATCCTCAAAAGAGCTTGCAAGGTAAGCCATATTATCCCCATTTTACAGATGAGACGCCCCAATAGTTTAACCCCCCATTTGACAAGCAAGGGAATGGCACAGCTAGGATTTGAAGCCAGGTGAACCTTTCCACCACTGACTGGGGATGTCGGCCTGCATCGCTATTTACCTCTCTATTTCTCTAGGTCACCTTTTCCCAACATCCCTAGAAGTGATCTCCCCGCTGAAGATCCCTCCCACTTTAGGGGCGCCTGGGTGGCTCAGTCTTTAAGTGTCTGCTTTCAGCTCAGGTCATGATCCCAGGGTCCTGGATCGAGCCCCATCAGTACCCATGCTCGGCAAGAATACTGTTTCTCCCTCTCTCACTCCCCCTGCTTGTGTTTCCTCTCTCGCTCTCTCTGTCAAATAAATAAATAAAATCTTAAAAAAAAAAATTCCTCCCACTTCAGAAAAGCCCACTGATTGCAGTTGCTGCCACGATTCTGCCTAGACAGTCACTAGAATGAGGATCCACAGAGGACCTTCCTCCCCTGAGGTTCAGTGGGTAGGCCGGACCTAACTCTCCTGTCTCAATCTCGTCCAGCCATGGGCTATTGCTGGTTTTCTGTAGTTATTGTCACTGCTCAGAAAACAAGTTCTTTATGGTTCCCTACCCCCAATGCAATGAAAAGGGCAGATTAAAGAATTAAAGAGAAAACATATTAAAGAATTTGAAACTGCATTTAAACAGCTGTGGCTCATTAGCATTTCAAAGGAGGATGGTAACTTAATTTGAAGTGCAGAGTGACAGCCAAGTGCGTTCATTCAATCACTCCTTCAGCATCTTTTGCCTGGTAGTTCTACGTAAAAATCAGATAAGGTATCTGTTCCAAGGCGTTTGGGCCTTAGGATAGCCTTCCACGAAAAGTGGACTATGCACTATGTGTAGCAAAATCCTCAGGGGTTACTTGTTAAAACTGTAGATTTCAATCCCATTCTCTCTTTCCAAACCAGAACCTCTCTGGGCATGTGCACGATTCCTATGTGCACTCCAGCCTAGGAACTCTGGTCTACGCAAAGAAGATACATGATAACTGCTGGAGTAGTGGCAGGGTAGGGAGATGGACTGAAGGGGAAAGATCTAGAATAGCTATTGGGGGGAGGAGTGGGAAGAGGAAGCCAAATAAGGACCCGTGAAGTGCTCCTAGGGGAGGATGGGTGGCCCAGCACACTGGGAAACCATGCTTTGTCATCACACTGGCAAAAACCATGGTTTTCCAACAGCCCAGCTGATGTGCAGGTGAAGCAGAGAGCTGGAGCGACGCAGAATGATGTGTCCTGTATTAGAGAGACATGGTGTTGGGAGGCTAGGGCTGTCAGCAAAGTGCTGGCTGGAGTGAGGGGCGCTAACCCTGGTAGGCAGGGTGGAGAAGACCAGACCTGGGCCCCCTGCTCTACAAGCACTTAATTCTTTCAATGGCGCACTTAACTGGGTTCTCTTATGGGGTTGGCATCTGCATTCTTTACAGTATTATTGATGGTCAGAGCTTTGTAAATGCAGAAGAAACTGAGGCTAGCACATGGTTTAGCTGGGACCCCAACGCATGCATCGAGGTCTCTTGCAAGGCAAGACGGAAGACTGTGGACAGAACGTGGAATAATAAAATTGAAGACTCTGAAGGTTGAACAACTTCAGGAAATGAAGATTTTAGGGTGAGAGTGCCTTCAGTCTGCTAAGATATCAGGGAATCAGGGGAATAAGTATTTAGTGGGTTTAGAGTTTCCACTGGGGGAGACGCAAATTCTCTGGAGAGGGTTGTACTAATGGTAATGTGACTGCACTTAATCCCGTACAACTGTACACTTAAAATGGCAAATTTAATGTGTATTTAACTACATTAAAAAAAATCACTGAATTTGCAGGAGCTAATCCTTTGGGTGAGTTTTGCACAAAGTCCCTGAGGTCATCCTGAAGGACGTCAGTGGTTGGGGTGGATGAGGAGGTTGTGGGTGGTCAAGGGCCAAAATCTGTGCTGGAATGTACAGGAGTGAGTGGGAGGTATCAGGGGGCAGTAATGGAAAAGGGCTAAAAAAGGCATTTTCATGTGCAGGTGAAGCTGCAATGATTCCTTAGTAAAGGGCAACCCAGTCAGTAGGGCCCTCAGTGTGGAAGGGCTGGGGAAATAGCCAGCTGCCAGCAAGTGGACTAAATGACTAGGGACCATCTTGGGAGAGCCAAGAAGGAAGCATTCTGGGGCAGGAGAGGTGGTCTGTACCAGGATAGGAATTCTAGGGAGCACTGATGGATCAGAAGGATTGGAGAGCCCCTGACAGCTGGGTCTGGAGTAAGAAGGTGCTAATGGACATGGTGATACCCAGGATCAGGATGGTGAAATCATCAACTTTTGGAAAGTCTCCAAAAGAAACAAAAGGAAACAACTTCTCTGATGATCAGCCAACGACATCACTACTTCAGAGAGAACAAGGATGAGACTCTGTGAAACCAGCTTTGAAGAGATCCTATCGTGGGTGTCCCAGGATCGGGACCCTCCCTACATGCCCATCCTTCACTTGTCCCTGTGTTCATCCATTCATTTACTCATTCTTACTGTGTTTACTGCGTCTGTGCTGGGCACTGGGAGAACAACAGCCAGCAAAACCCAGCACAGTTCCAGTCTAGGTGGAGAGTAGACTTCTGCCAAAGGCTGGTGAAAGCAAGGACAAGCCTGTGCTTGTGGGCTCTGTGGTCCTTTCTTGTAGTCCCCCAAAGCTGTTCTCGTTTGTAATCCCCTTTCAGTTTTTCTTACCTTTCTTTCTTTTGCCGCTTGTATCTGTCTCTATTTCTGCCTGTTTGCTTGTGTCTCAGTCTCTTCTCTCCCAGTTTTGTGCTTTGTTTTATTCTGGCCTTCCTCTCTACATCAGTGGACCATAATCTGAAACCTACATACCATGTGTAATTAAGACTTCTTTTCAGTATTGAATGCTCTATAGATCCTTTCCTTAATTTTTAAGGAATTCTTGACATGAATGTTTTACAACTCTCTCTAAAATGAAAAAAAAAAAACCAATCTAAATTGCTCTGTCCTTTCTTACAAATAAAGTCAGTCTTTTAAAAATGATATTCACAACTGATGTTTCTTTAAATGAGTGCAGGAAGTACTTTTTTTCCCACCAAAATTAACTCAAATACAGTAGTGTTCTCAGGATAAATGCTGCATATGCTTTTTCATCAAAAGTAGCTCCCAATTAAATACCCCGAGGTTCCTCTTTCTGCTCTCACGACACAATGAGTGGCTTCCATGGAAGGCACAGACTGAACAGGGTGAGACCTTGGATTTGTGTCTAAGCCAGAAAGGCAAGATAGATGTACAGAACAGGACACCACCTCCTTACCCTGTTGACTTGTAAGGTGTCTGCCATGTAACAAAGCAACTTCATTTGATCCATTATTTCTCAGTTACTCATATCGGTTATGTACATCTTGTGATCATGCACATGACTAGTAGATTCCTATGTTGACTTCTGTTAGTCAATATGAAATCATTTCCTTCTTCCACCAGGAATGAAAATATCTGACCACAGGGTAGCATGAAATCGGAGAAGTTCAAGACTAACGGTTAGCCTCTGAGGTGACAGTGTAAGAACCTAGTAACTCGGTGAGTGAAAATTCAGAGCTTCTCAAAGGTTCTAAAATGCAAAACTCAGAGATAAACCAGTTAAGTCTCTGAGAAAGGACTTACAGAGCATGCTGACCATCACCCTTTAGTTACCCTTAGATTCTAAAAATAATGTATCTTTCTAGAGGGCCCTTAATGAAAAAAATCTTTCAAATAGTACCTTTAATAGATCAATTTGCAATATTTACTTTTGTAGTTATTCAATAAAATGACTAGTTCAGGTGTCCCTCAAGGTTATTTGTGCTATTTTCATGTCTAGTTCTTCAGTGTGATATCCCATTTGTGCCAAAGAGGCAATGTGGTCTGATAGAAAGATCACGGGCCTAAGGGTCAGAACACCTGAGTTCTGGTTTTAGCAGAGCCAAAAACTAGCTACGTGATATAAGAGGACAGGGGAGCCTGGCTCTCTGAGTCCCAGTTTCCTCATTTGTGAGACCAGAATGTGACCCCAGATGGTTGCTGTGACTCCTCCAGCTCACCCTTCATGAGCCACAAATTCAAGGCAAGCTTCACAAATCAAACTGCTGAGACAAGCCCCAAGTGAGCAAACAGATACTGTTAAGGCTAGAAGTGACCTTGAAACCACATAAGCCAAGCTCAGCATGTTACAAATGCCCAGCCTGGAAACTAGAAAGTTTAGGTTCCTGGAGGTCTTAAGGACAGTGGTAGACGTCCCTGCACTTGATTTCATTTCTGGACAAGTTCCTCCCCATTATGGAGTAGAACAGTTTTTATGAAATGTATCCCCGATGACACTTCACTGACCATGGGTTCAAGAATGAGTAGGATTGTAATGATTTCTCCCTATGTCAGAGTGAGATTAAGAAGTAATGGAATGTATTTCCCAGATGGCTAGTGATCTTGAACATTTTCTCATGTGTCTGCTAGCCACTTGTATGTTTGGAGAAGTGTCTGTTCATGTCTTCTGCCCATTTCTTGACAGGAGTATTTGTCCTTTGGGTGCTGAGTTTGATAAGTTCTTTATAGATCTTGGGTACCAGCCCTTTATCTGCACACTACATCAAAAACTAATGCTATACTATATGTTGGCTAACTGAACATCATGAAAAAAAAGAAGTAATGGAATATTTGAAGTAATGGGGATTTCAGTGAGCCACGCTTTGGTGAGGCTGTCTTGTATCTGTTCAGCTCTACTAGGTACCCATTAAAAGTTGTCTGTTTGTAAGCTAAAGAGGAAGCAAGGACTATATTCTCCATCATAGTAATTGACCCCACCTGTTGGCTGCCTAGCAAGTGTCAGGCCCTTTAGTCATGCTCTGGCAAAAAGCCCACAACAATTACAGAAGGTAGAGACTGTTACCATCCCCGTTTTACAGATGAGAACACTGAGGCAGGAAAAGGATGAGTTTCTTGCCCAAGGTCACACAGGTGTTGTAAGTAGCTGGGCCAGCCCTTGGCTTCCACCCTGTGCGACTGGAAATCTTGTGATCCTTTCACTGCATCGGACTACGTCTCCACGTCTAATGGAGGGATCATTGTTTATTTTCTGAACTTGCCAAGGAAAACAGACTGTAGTGAGAATATAATAATTTGAGGCCCCTTGGTTACTTCTGGGGTATGCTAGAGGTTTACTTACTGAAAATGAGAAACACAAAGCCTCTAGGCAGTCTATCAGATCCTTATGCAGATACTGATGAAAATGCATCAACACTTGACCTTCACGGCAATTTTGCAGAGTGCTCTAAAGTGTTGCTAACAAGGGGTAACACACTGAACATATCATGTATTGTTTTGTCACGGAATGTCAATAAACCATTTAATATAGACCTTCACCTCTGTTTCCACTCTCCCTGACTATGCTTAGAATGTGCTGTCACCAGACCATTTTTGCTAAGGTCTCGGTTACCATCTCTCTTCTAAGCCTTCTGTTTACACTGCATTTTCCAATCTGAAATCATTTACAAAGCCTCCTAGGCTGACAAGTATAACCATTTCCCCAAAGCCTCAGTATGACCCGCTGCATTCCTTTCTTTGCCTTTGGTTTGAAGACATCAGCAGAAATGGCTCTCTGAAGAAACACTAGCAATGCAAATACTACCTACTTACTGGAAGGCCCCTGAGGGGAAGCACCATTGCTCCTTTCTGGGAACTTCAGACCTACACAAATAACCTGGAACAAGGATTCCTTGTGAAGTGAAGGTAATCATTTTGGCTAGGGGGGGATGCTTCATGTACCCCAACCCAGTCTCTGATCAGTGGAGTAGAGGCATGGAGGGGGGGGCTTCTCACCCTCTCACCAACATGGTGACCTTGATGGCAGGTTATGATCTCAGGCATGATCTCAAAACCTTAAGGAACACCCACACCACTGGCATCTGGGTTTCTAGCCTTGTTCCCAGCCTTAAACACCACACCTGCATATGACAAGTATTGCTTAATGGGGCAGCAAAAAGGCTGGTTCTCATGAGGGTTCAGATGCAGACCCTGGGTTCATAAGGAAGAAGGGAGTTGGAAAATATACACTTGTCTGGCAAACTTTAGGGACTGGAGGGGACAGAAAGGATCTAGCAGTGTCCTTTGACATTAAAACATTTTCCTGAATTGACAAATAAATAAAAAACTTGGTAACTCATTCTATGTGCCAAAAAAAAATGATATTATAGAATTGGAAGAGTCCTTTGCCAGCCTTATTAACTGTATATTCCTTCTGTATCTCTCCATTTATTCTGTATCCATCTCTTCCTATATCTTTATCTGCAACTGGTGGGTTCCCACAAATGTAGTAGAGTACCAAATCTGTGTGGTTCGAACAATTTTAAATGTGGTAGTTATCCAAAGCAAATCGGTATCGAATGACTTTTGTAAAGCAACAAAACCCCTCTACAGTGGCATTGTCAGATCTTGAACTATCTTAAAAATCTAAATGCTAAGAGATCAAGTCTGTGAGAGTGGCTTGAATGTTACAAAGCACTACACAAACAAAGTATCTTTGGACTACTGAGGCGGGATATATAGAGGTTGGGGTCCCTACCTTTTAGCTGTGGAAGGTGCCTAACCCAATACTCAGTGACAATGACCGCTGGTGTCCTTGCTGTCCTCCTGCCTGGCCCCCGTCTAGGGCATCACCTCCAGCGTGTGGATGGGAAGGGGGCTGCCGGCCTGAGAGCCTGTCAGGAAGTAGTCATTGCTCCAGAAGGCAGAGAGAGAAATAGGTCCCATGAAAGAGGGGTGTATGGTTATAGAAATGACATCACAAAGCTCTTTATGTTAGCAGGGCTGCAGGTTTGGAATTAAAAGGCAACAGCTGGGAGGAACTGGAAGCTCATTCAATTGCACACCCCCCTCTTTCCTCTGCAGCACAGCTGAGGTGGGAGCGGGCATGACCTGTGGCCTGTGTGTGGTGAGCAGGGGGAAAGGGAAGCTCACCAGGCTCGGGCGTGGGCAGAGGTGGAAGCACAAAGGACTCTCTCTCTGTGGCTTCCTCACCTTAGTGAGCCAGAGTGAAGCAAGGGAGTGTGGGCCTCCTCAGGTGAAGAGGGGGTCAAAACAGTTCAACAAACTTTTGTAAAATTGTCTTAGGAAGAGGGTTAGGCTCTGGAGTTTCAAGGACTCACAGGTCAAGATTCCTGTCTTTGGACATTTCCAGGCTGGAGGGGGAGCTAGGAAGTGGTAGAGGTAGCTGGTCACAAGGCCTGCAGCCTCCTGCAATGGGCAGAGGCACGGTAAGCACTAGGCCGACCAGAGAGTCATCCCCCGAGGGTGGGCTGCACGCCAGCTGGTGGGCCTCAGCTATTTAGGAGGTTGAGAACTGGGCTCTCCAAAGCCTGCCTGTACCAGGTACCCTGAAAATGCACCAGTGTTGGAGAGGAGCGCTCTCCATAGTGACCTGAGGAAGAGGTGCTGGCACAGACATGATGAGGACGCTTCAGCTTAGCTTTGTGCCCACGGTGGCTACTGGCTCATTCCATCACAGACCCCAGGCTGGACTGGGAGCAGAGACTACGGGCCCAGAAAACCCACCTTGCATCCCATTCCTATTTCTTGTCCTGCCCTACTTCCCAGCCTTCCTCTTAGGAGCTTCTTGCTCTCCACAATGAAAGGGAAGTACGTGGCTACACACAAAAGCAAAACTATGCATGTGTTCTCTTTTGGTCCGAGTCTTCTCACCCCTGACACAGCTAACGTCAAGTGTCTACACAACCTATCAGCCACACCTGCCATGGCAGAGTACTCATCTAACCCAGCTGACCCAGGGACAGAGCCACTGTGAGAAAGACAGTGGTCCTTGGCTGGGAGGCCAAGAGGGATGGGGCCCAACAGTAGCTTAGGGGTGCTGGGGGTTACGGTCCTGCTGCCAATAACTCACAGAATTGCTAGTCAATCAGGAAGAAGGCAGGAGGCTCTGGCTGTGGGGTGCCTGGGAAGTGGGGCAGTTGGGGGGCTTTGAGGGATAGGGCATGGAGTCAACCTGGAGCAGCAACCAGAGAGAAAGGAATGGAGTCCAGCACTTTGGGCTGCTTGGGGCCATCGGCCAGCTGATTCTGAGAACCACGTCACTACCAGACCAAGGGACTGGAATCCAGTCATGGGCCTTGATGATGCAGTGAGCAGGAGGCTTGTCTCCAGGCAGATGTGAGTGAGCAAGGAGTCAAAGGACCTGCCCCAGCATTCCCCTAGATCCTCATTGCTCGTTTTCCTCTATACGTATTAAGTGGGAAACACTGACCACACGCACATGTGCGCACACACAGGCAGTAAGTAAAACCTGCCCCTCAGAGGAGGCTGTTGCCGATGCCAGATGGCTCCAAGGTGCTACCTACAGACGGCGGTGAGCGCGGTGTCGAGCTCAAGAGCCAGTATTTTCCCTTCCTGTTTGTGTTTTTCTTTTCTTGTCAATTCACGACTCCACTTAATCTGTATTTTTATCCTTGAGGCTTTAACTCTTAAACTTTTATTTATTAATTTCCATATTTTATCTCTTAAGTTTCTCTTGGCCTCTTTATCAAAGTATATAAATATTTCAGGGAACCTGGGTGGCTCAGTCAGCAGAGCATCTGACTTTTGGTTTTGGCTCAGGTTCATGAGATCGAGCCCCACAGTGGGGGCTGGTGCTTAGTGGGGGGTCTGCCTCTCTCTCTCTCTCTCTCTCTCTCAAATAAATCTTAAAAAAATAAATATTTCTTTTCTTCTGCAAATAATTTGAAATAGGAGCACTTGCAAATCTCCTTGAGATAGAAAACAGTGATATCTCTTCATGGTTAGATTGGGGCAAAATATCCTGAACAGAGCACTAAACACTGGAATGGGCATTTGTCCAACTTTTGGCTGCGCAGTATGTGACGTCCTTACTGTTTGTAGGCATCACCACTCTGCGGTCGTGGTGGGAGGCGGGGTCCAGCATCCGGCAACAGAAGCTGAGAAGGCAGGCTGATTGGCTGGCTGTCCTCCCTGGCAGCAGAGCCAGTCATGTGACCTAAGACTGGCCTATCAGTTGCACCTGAGATTCGGTTAAGGAACAGTAATGCCAAGAAGCAATATAGACCTCCTTTTGCTTAAAGTGGTGGCAGCAGTGGTCTGACTGTGTTGAAGTCCCCTGCCCCCCACCCCAGGTGTCAAGGCCAACTTCTAGGACAAAGCAGCAGTCTCTAGGTCAGAACCCCCGCCCCCCCATCCCTGTCAGGCCAGCTCCCTTCACTGGGATTCTATCCATATTGAGCCCCAGGGTCACCTTCCTCTTACTTCTGTATATCCCTCCACACATCCCTTTTCTCCCAAAGGTAAACAGAGCCAGTAGCTCTTGTGTACAGCAAAGAACCCTGGCTGCTACAAGTGTTGAGAAATTAACAGGGCCAAGTGCTATTTGACACTGGCCAATTTTGTCTAGGATAAAGATGATAAAACTTAGGAGTGGCTAAGGGCCTTATCCTATTACTAAACATAATTTAGTAACATAATTATATAATAATTATGATATTAATTTTTTAAGGAGTTAAGTAAAAATAATCATGGACAGCCTTGAAGAACTATGTAGAAAAATTTTGTCAGTGATAGTAGCAATAGCAACAAATGGAAACAATTTAAGTATCAACAAGTTAGTCAATGACCAAATGTAGTGGGATACACTATAGTATGATGAACTATATAGCCATTATACATCATGGTATAGAAAAATATTTAGTGAACTTGGAAAGGAGTCACAATACATATTTTTGTGCCTTTAACTTATCATGGAAAATTCCAAATATTAAGTTTGGTGACTAGACTATACCCATCATCTAGCTTCAATGATTGTTAATTCACAACTATACCTCCTGAGTTCCTCCCTCTCTGATTTTTTTCTGGGCCATCCCCTAGGCCCTCACTTATCCCTGGATGACCCTCTTGTAAGCAGTAAGAGGACACAAAACCAGTGTCAGGCCCCAGTCCCTCTGAAATCCCTCACATATATGTCCTCACCTTCCTCAAATTAGTGCTTCAAGGCCACCTTCCTAGACTTTGCCATAGGCAGTATTCTGACCCATGGCTCTCTCATCTGCCTTACCCGGGTTTATTTTTTCCTCCAACCCAGGAATTTCCTTCTAACACAGCATATTATATACTTAATTATTGTATTTCATGTCTGTTTTTCCTGCGAAAATACAAACTCCATGAAGGCAGGAATTTGTGCTGTCTCATTCATTTCTCTAGCTCAAGCACTGGGCATGGTACTTAGTAACTGCCTGGTAAATTGGTCAATGTTTAGTGAATGAGCGAGTCCCAAAAGGCTGAGGGAGTGACCCTGATCATGCCAGAGGAACACCTCTGTGGCCCCTCTATAGTTCTCACTGGTGGAGGGATCAATGATGAGCTGGATTTGGTGGTACATGGTTTCAGGCTGAAATCATGACCAAGGAGAAGCTAACTAGCAATTTTCATCACTTAGCTGGTAAGAGATCTACATTTTTCATTAATTATTTTCAAGTCCTTGGATCCAACCAGGCCTGATGCTTCATTTATCTTAGATTTTTATTTCTCCCATATCCCCACCCCTTATCCCTGGTCACCACCAACCTGTTTCCTGTATATATAAGCTTTTTGTTGGTTGGTTGGTTGGTTGGTTGGTTTCACACATAAGAAGGACCATGCTGTGTTTATCTCTCTCTGACTTCCTTCACTTAGCATAATGCCCTTGAGTTCCATCCATGTTGTCACAAATGGTTTCACTCTTTTTTTATGGCTGAATAAAATTCCATTTAGTGTGTGTGTTGTGTGTGTGTGATATTGTGCATGTGTGACTGTGTGGTGTAAGGTAGTCATCCAGTTTCATTCTTTCACATGTATCTGTCCAATTTTCCAAAAACCATTTATTGAAGAGACTGTCCTTTCCCCATTGTACATTCTTGGCTCCTTTGTTGCAAATTAATTGATCACATACGCATGGATTTATTTCTGGGCTCTTTCTCCCATTCCATTGATCTATGTGTCTGTTTTTATGCCGATGTTATACTCTTTTAATTACTATAGCTTTGTAATATAGTTTGACATCAGGAAGCATGATGCCTCCAGCCTTGTTCTTTTTTTT